>VIAB01002030.1:114166-128535 GCA_009801035.1 Oophaga pumilio | reverse complement strand
ATATGATATATATTGAGAGATAAATCACTTGGACTATGGAGACATATTACAAATAGCAAAATCAGCTCAGCACCGCTAGAACGGATAATTACCGTAATTAACCATCAACCCAGCACCGCTAGAGTTGTATAAATGCTGTCTGAAAATTTATACATGACTGTATGGGACGCCAATACATGAGAAAAAAGGAACAATCTCACCCAATCATGGAGGCGTCACTCCTAGATATCATCTCCCTTAGACGAAATACATTGCTAGTCATTGTCCAAAGTGAATAAAGCCTTTTCCCAAAGCGTTTCTTCCCTTAGGATTCATCAGGGGATATGGCATATACAAATCGACATTGCTTCACATGCGTCATGTATAAATTTTCAGACAGCATTTATACAACTCTAGCGGTGCTGGGTTGATGGTTAATTAATTATCGGTTCTAGCGGTGCAGAGCTGATTTTGTTGCTATTTGTAATATAAGTCTCCATAGTCCAAGTGATTTATCTCTCAATATATATCATATATCCTCCTTTATCTAAATGGTGTTGAGGATGCGGTTTTTTGTATATGTGTCCAATTTTAACATTTTCTAGGTAATAAATGTTAAGTTTTAATACCCCTTTTCTTTTACTGCTTAAATTAATCTTCAATGTAGTCAGAAATGCCAGAGCCGGGCAGGCTCAGAACCTTTTTAACCTGCTGATTGCCCCATATCTGCAGGTTAATAGCATTTTGTCATGTGACAGGTTCCCTTTAATACATTGTGGAGCCAGCAATAAACAGTGCAATGTAAAGTCTGCAGAAGGCAATCAGTGCAAATTTTATTTCATGAAACCCACTTGCAAAAATCGAGTGTAGTCAGAGATTCAAACATTTACGTTGAATAAAAAAATTGTCCCAAATGTGTCCGTATCCATTAACACTTCCCAAACCCTACCTATCAAAAAAAGCTTAATGTAGACGGGTGCTTCCTTTGCAGAGCTATTTAATGGGTGTGATATCTAATGCACATGGATGCCTTATTGACAAAGTGCAGGAAGGAAATTTAGGTCGGTGCTATAGGCCAAGAGGTAGCCTCAGAAATACCCCGCTTAGAGGAAAACTGTTTTAAATTATTGCAAGGCATGACAAAGTAGTAATTGTAAAATTGAGGTCATAATCCAATGGTGTCTTGGTTTCCTCCCACGATACAAAAACATTCGGTTATAACCAGCTTTGATCTATACCACATGAGCAATAACAATTGAAACATGATCACCATGATACTGATGGAAAGTAATCATGTAATACAGTAAATCAGTATATGACACATAAGAGAAAGAAAAGCCAATAGATAATTCATGATGATTACAAATGAATGGCTAATCCTAAGGCATGAAGAACACAAGAAGCAAAGTATAGTGAGGTTCCAGAATTTGTCATGAGAAGAATCTTAATAGATAAGTTATTCTAATGCCAGTATGGTTACACTATCGTTCCTCTCAGCAGGATGTGGTTTTAGAGAATTTCAGGGCCTAGCTTTTTGGAAAACCCAACACTGCCCACATCTACACTGTGCAGGAATATCCCTCGTTCTGCTCAAAAGAAAGCCAAGAAGGCACTCCGGTGGAGAGATGCAATGGTACATAACTTTACCTGTGTCATGCAGTACTCGCTATACTCCAAGCAACCAGACTAGTTCTAACCAGTGTGTCTCAAATGTAGGAATCCCTGACAGGGCACAGTATGTATTACTGAACAATCTGAATTCCTGAGAATCTATAGTAATGCCCTCAAGTTATAGATAAGTAGAGGTGCGACCAATGGGACCAATACTGTTCAGCAGAATGGGCCACTTTTATCCCGCAAGATGGTAGTGGCAGTGCACTTGTTGACTGCCACTCCATTCATTCTCTATGAGGCTGCCAGAAAAAGCCAAGTGCACTGACAATCCAGTATAACGGGCATATAAGTGCTCCATTCCGCCAATCGGTGCAGGTGCCAGCGGTCGGATTCCCACCGATCTATAAGTAATCACCTATCCAGAATTTGTTCATGATAACATTTTCTTTATTTATTCCATATATTACCCACATTGATAAATTGCTTTTGCTTTGCATTTCTAGTTAGTTATCGTAATGAATTCAACACACTTATTTGGAAAAAAAGAAACCATGAACCCACATTTAACCCTTTGAATACCCTAGCCCAGTGTCATTTGGCTTGGCTGTTCTGCTAGTCAGAAATATATTTTTGACATTTGCATCACATTCACATTTCCAGAAGCTCTACTGCAAGTTTTCATTCATTGAGGCTTCAATCCATATTGCATCCAAAGGGTTAAAGGGACAGGTGCCACACTAAAGTTCATTAGTCATAAAAACACTTCATGCTTGAAGAACGCACACATTAGGAATGTACTGAGTATTTCCCCCCATTTACCTTCTTCTTTTTCCACCTATGACTGGAGGCGATTTAACCGTACGCGTTGATACGATCTGACAATGAACTGTTCCAAGTAGCAACATTAACCATATTGGTCCGATAACTTCAGTAAGTGGTACACAGTGAGGCCCTGGTGATATGGTGAATAATACTACTGAGGCAACTGCAAAACAGAAGCAGAACATATACTAAGTGCTAAAAACACACACAAGATGACAACCTAAACAATTAGAGAGAATGTACATTTTACATAAAGATGGAGAGGTCTCACTAAGTGTCATGATGACCAACAAGGCTTGAGTGCGACTGGAGAATGAGGATGCTTATTACCAGCTGAAGGCTCCATTTTTAGAGAATCTATTAGAAATATTATAGACCTGTTAGGCCGGGATCACATATGCGAGGAATACGACCGGAGTCTCGCATGTTAATTCCCGGCACTGCCGCCGGCCGTGTCGGGAATTACCATGCGAGACTCGGCCGTATTCCTCGCATGTGTGATCCTGGCCTTACGGCGCAGCCATAGAGCTCACCCATCAGGCAGTTAATAAGCAACCGCAAACTGTGCCAGAGTGAGGTTTAACTGCAAAACGTTGTAGCCATTAACAAACAGTGTAGTCAGCGTATGGCCACACATGCAGCAGGGATGCGGACTGGCAGTTCATCTTACTGACCGTTAATGGCTTCCAAGGTCATTTTAGGTCCATCCACAAAGGAGTTTGTATTCTGGCAGAATTTGCAGCCAATAAGGAAGATTAAGGTTTAACAGATATATGACCACTACCCACACAATCCATTAGAGGGAATCCGTCAGCGGGCTTTTGCCATTTAATCTGAGCGTAGCATAACCTAGAATACGAGAGCCCGATTTCAGCCATGTGTCACGTGTGTTGTAGTTTCAATGCAAACAATATTTTGTCAGCAGATTAAAGGGAACCTGTCACCATGTAAATGCCGTCCAATCTGCAGACAGAATGTTATAGGGCAAGGGGAGCGGAGCAGATTGATATATATAGTTTTGTGAGAAAAGATTTAGTTTAACCTGTGATTTAATCCTCTGCTCTTTCAGGTATTTTCAGTCCATGGGGCAGAGTCCGATTAGCGACTGACCGCTTTCTCTGTACAAGCGTGCATGCAGCTATAGCGGTCACTGATAGCAGCGCTGAAAATCACAGAATAGCCAGAGGCGTAAATGATTAATTCAAAGTTTATCCTGAAAACTGTCGACAGATTCTCTTTAAAGACTGAACAGAGCTGAGCAGCTTGCAGTGTAAAAATGCTTGCAATGCACTGAAACAAAACATACAAGGTGTCAGTCTTTAATTCATCCAAAGTAACAATCCTTGTGCTCTTATGATACAGGAGTCTCTCCAATGAGATTGTTTCATCCCTGGATTAATTATGAGCTATATTCGGAAATCTACTGACACGTCTGCTCTCTGTAAACTATAAATACAGGACAAATTCCAGAAATGTACATATTTGTTCATGGATCGTTACGATCTGTTTATGCCACGATCATGTGTGAAGAAATCATTTTGTATGTAAAAAAAAAAAATCATTTTAATCCTGACACGGGGTAAGATCTTATCAAAGTGGCTTTTATAATTGTAACCTTAATAAATATAAAGCATATGTGCAAGCTAAAAATAGGTTGCCATGGAAACAAATACCAGCAAGGGAATGAAAATAAAATCTACCCAGGCGCTTGCAAAAAGGTCATCCATACTAGTTACTTGATTGCACCATAAATTATTTCATGTGCTCTCATTTTCCATAGCACAGGTCACCATGGCCTCTGAATTAATAGTCCGCTGAGCTAACGGAGGAGTTTATTTTCATTGAAACGCCCTTTAAGCGGAATTTAAAGCAGAATGTGCTGTGGGAAAACCTGGATACAGACATCCAGGTATAAAAGGCTAATACTGAACACGATAACATGGTGGCCATAAAACAATTCCATTTATTGAATACACTAAAAAAGCCATTAGGAAAATAAAAAATGTAAAAAACAGCAATACAAGGTATTAAAATCAGCTGCATTATCTATCTGATTCTAATCTCTGATTTATGTTGCCCGCAGTTTGAGCAGCATGAATCAGATGGCAGATTGGCCTTTAAGAGATTTGATGACTGATCTGCTTTCAGTCAATGATGACCCTGGTGCCCAGCATACAACAAGGCACAGCTTAAGGGTCCATTCACACTCTTCAATGTCCCAGCGATCCCACCAACGATACAACGTGGATGGGATCGCTGAGACATCGTTAGCTGATCGCTGGTGAGCTGTCACATAGGCAGACTCACCAGCGATCAGGACCAGCGAGCATACTGGTATCCAATGTACACATCGGGTAACTAAGCTCCGTGCGGCACCTAGTTACTCGATATGTACACTAGATGCCGGCTCCCAGCGCTCTACAGCAGAAGCTGGGAGTCAGTATCCAGGGTACATATCAGGTAACTAGGCGCCATGCAGCGCTTAGTTACCCGATATGTAAATTGGATACCAGCTCCCTGATCGTTGGTCTCCCGCTGTCACACGCAGCGATGCGCGCTGGCCAGCGGGACACCAACGATGAAAAAATGGTCCAGGCCATTCGACAACGATCAGCGATACCCAGCAGGGGGGCTGGTCGTCGCTGCGTGTCACACTAAGCGAGATCGCTGGCTAGGTCGCTGTTGTGTCACAAAATCGGTGACGCTTCAGTGATCTCGCTTAGTGTGACCGGGGCTTAACTCTGCCGCCGTGAATCCAACAGATTATACAGGTGTTATCTGGCCTTTGTGTACAAGCCTGCAAATTGCATATTTCCGGACACATTCCAACTAGATGTATCCAGCCTCGCTCCATACACTTGCACTGAGCGAGGCCGCCCATGTCTAGTCGACATGTGAGCGCACATATGAAAATCGCATAGTTGTGGTCACGAGCCTGCCGCTCCCAGTGCAGACACCGTTGATTCCTCACAGACTTCTACACCAAGGCCAGAAAGCACATTTAATCTTGAAGCAAACAATGAAGGATATCATGCAACGACTACATACATTTCTTGAAAATAATGATTTGATACGCATTAAAATATGAATTGCTTCCCACTATACAATGAAAAAGCTCTAATTGCAGAATCAGAAAAAGACCTTTACTGACAAACAAGCAGTTATTTATGCTTATTATAGCATTGGTCTTGCTTGTTTTATTATCTGGTATAGTGACAATATGTTGACTAAGTTAAATCTATTCATAAAGCCAGTTTCTTCTTGTGAAGCTTCCATAATGGGTTTTTTTTTGTCTTGTAGGATTGTTTGATTATTTTTGAATACAAAAACTTGTCCATTGGGAGCTGTAGATTTGTATCTTGTTACAGTTCTCTCCCCACAAAGCAATATTGTTTCCACTGCCTACACAAAAGCTGTTCAGAGCATAAAACAACTGAGCAGTTGTAAAACCAATAACATATGTTTCCTGCTAACCACAAGGGAGAGCTGTGCAAATTGCTGCTACACGGCACAGCGACAGACTGCGCAGAGATATTCCTGAGCATCTAAATGAGCTCTAGCCATTTGCATCTGAGTGCAGAAACTTTGGGATGAGTAAGTGCCTACATTTTTATAAAGGCTGGCAACAGAAGGGGTTTTTGTACCCATGACTTATACAGAAGACACTTGGCAATCTCAACTATGAATCAGTGTCTGGTGCACTGGTGGTTTTCTAGCTACAAACTCAGGATTGAAGTCACAAGACAAAAAGTTGATGAGAAATATTTGCATTACCAAGTCAAAGCGATCTGGAAGGATTATTGGGATACGTTTGAAAATTAATACATCACATTGATAAAAGGAGTTTTCCATCTTGAAAAGGTTTTCACCCAAAGAAAAAACTAGCTGTATTTCCATTACCACGATCCAGCATTTAACCACTGCAGCCAATCCCCTGAAGCCAATATAGACCGCATGAGCTGCTGAGCTCAGTGATTGGCTGCAGCAGTTACACGTGTGGTCGTCGTGGTGCAACTGCAGCCTGTACAGAAAAGCAGTTGCATTCACCCTGCTCCAGTGATTATTGTTTTTACATAAGGAAAAATTATGAGGTTAAAAAATTTCAACTTTGAAAATCTATTTAATATCACTAACAATACTTGTAAATTACAGGCTATTCAACATTTAGTTTTCATAGATGTCGTGAATACCCCAAAAAACAACACACATTTGATTGCAAAAACCTTCACAAGCAATCACAACTAAACAATGGAATCAAAGGTGTCAGTCAGTGTCTACATAATTACCAGCTGACCACAATGAATGCTGCTGGAAAGCTCGGCCATGCATCTTAGTACATTAATAATGCATTCCAATGTGAGATGAACATACAATACTAAAAGCACAAGGACACATTGAAGGTTTTCTCTATCAAGTAATCTGGGCTAAGTGTACAAGCCCTGAGCAGGAGAAAAGTAAATCAAGTATACTGAATATCTCAATGCTTCATTACACCTACCTTGTAGGAGATACAGTAGAAGCAGCCAGGAGAAAATGACCTTTGATGTTACTTGAAGCCACCATCTGAAGAAAAATGGAAAGAATACAACTCGAACTATTCCTTTTCTTGTAAGGGATGTCCATGGACTTTCTGGTTTTGCTTTTGCAAAAGCAGAACCTAGTGTGAAAAACAGTATAATTAAAAGGATTCTTCCAAAAATGGCAATATTTTTTGCAAAGTACAACATATCCATGACTACTGTTAATAGGCTGCAAAAGTCCAACATAAAGTTTCTTTATTGTACCCTTGTGACAGTTTTCTCTTTCTGCACCTTTGTGCATCCAGCTTCCGAGATCTGGATGGGCAGTCCTATTCTTATCTCATAAAACCACATTTCCCAGCAACACACTGCTTCTTCTTAGTGCTGCAGGCCCCTCCCCATGCCCTAAAGTGAGCTTCCCGATAAAGATCACAACATGACCATTTATTTCTATAGATGATGTTACCATTGATATTTTTCAATGTAGTGACAGCGACACTATTTGACTAATATTCATTACTATTTACAAACTCCACATTTATCTGGTGGTTCATGGGAATCTTCAGAGGATTATCATGCTCTCTCCTGCATGCACAGCAGAGCCAAGCATAGCATAGTCAGGGCAATGGGGTTGCCATGAGAGAGTCTGGAGGACATTTTATTTGACAGGGTCATATGTTCATCTGTTTTTCATGAATCAGACAGGGTCATTAGATGCAGCTGATATCAGTGGGATTTTCAGCATAACATTGTAGACTGAGCTTCAAACTGGATGTAAGATGTTTTATTAGACAGAGTCAATAGAAGCACTAACAGAATTAGAACTACTGGAAATTGAATCCAGTAGCAACAGAGTGTAGTCATGGAAGGGGTCATCAATGTGGGGGATCATTGCTGCAAGTCAATGCAGATTTTAAAATGGGCTGTATTGGCACACACAATTATTTATGTGAGATCACATTATGATTTTGGGAATAACCTTTAATAATTGTATCTTTTATTGAAGATATTAATAAATAAAGACAAAATAAAATAATATTTACATGCTGAACAATTCAGTCTATCCTACATATACACTTAATATCAAGTGAAGTCTTCACCTAATGACAAGTTCATTATAACAATCGTAGCAACCCATGGTATATCATGTCAACAATGCAATATTGGGTGCAGCTATAAAGTGTGTACATATCAGACTAATTGCATATAATTCGTTGCCTGGGAAAAGCCAAGCCTAGAATTACTCAATGGTATGCTACGTTTTCTATGTCAGCTATGCAATTATATGCTGCAACCAGTATCAAAAAGCATATTGTGTGCATCGACACAAATGATTATTTAGATGAATATGTAATCTCTCATTTGAGCATTGCGTGTTCATTGTGTATCACGTCCACTTCTGAAGACCCTGCATTTGCTCTGGGTATTCAAGGAGATGACAAATTATGACATGCAGTATTGTAAAATTGCTAGCACCTCCAGACAACAGGGCAGACTTAGCAGGCCTAAGGCATTACGCACCTGACAGGTTGTGACAGCTTGCGATTACCTTGCACTTGCCTGACATCTTGTTCTTCCATTGTGATCTTACGATAATTTGAGCTGCTAATGGTAACACAATCGCATTGCAGAAGGAGACTTCTAATCACAGTTAAATACTTTACCTCTCACGAGATCCACATCAATGAGGTCTGGTTTAACGTGCCCAGTTTTCTTTGGCTTGTTTCGTAAACCCTGCACAAGCAAAGAGACAAAAACAAATTCAGCCATTTCCATCTAGTGTGACAAATATTTGGACCTACTAGTAACTAAGTTTTATGTGTCAGCTGGCCATACACATCAGGTAGATTTCTGCAGGACGCCCCCTCTCCCACGTTACAACGGCACGATCGGTTTAATCAGACCTGCTTGTGTTTTGAATAGGGAGAGGGGAATGAGCTACTGCCAGACAACTACCACGACTAATCATCCCCGGAAATAGAAGGATCAGGCAATGAATTTCAAATAGGCCCATCCTTCAGTCTCTCAATATCATCTGTTTAAGGAGTTGGGAGGGTCCCACACACGCAACGTATACAGTCAATCCAGGTGATATGGGGGGGGGCAAAGCCAACATTTAACATGTTCTGCAAAGTCCCATCCTGAGGATCCGTGGGCTCCCAACAGACAGCGATCAATAAGTTATCCCCATCTTAGATGTAAGAGATAACATACACTTAGTACAACCCCTTAATTCTAATGTATAAGGGCACCATAAAGCAACGCTAAGATTTTGAGATAACACAAAAGTTTAACCTTCTATACGCGGTTTGTCGCTCTCTAACATCTTTCTGCTAGTGCTGAGACACGTTTTTATTGTATGGTCCATTTGTATTGTACATATTATAAATAGTAGAGACGTTAATATACTGACCAATTGTTTTATTCACGGATAATTCATTCTGCTTTACTTCTGCTAAGTATCACGTGAGCCACATTCAGGCTCCTGCAGCCTCTTACATGTGGACAGTCCTCTAACACCCGCGATGTGAATCTCATAGTAACACATAAAGAGACTCTTTGTACACACATTGTGAATAGGATTTGGGGAGTAAGAGCGCAAGTTATGAGACAAGGGAGGAAAAACTGTAGTGATCATTCAGAAACTAATCAGGCAGTACGCAAATTAATATCACTACCATCTACGGCACATACATTGCAAATGGAACACACACAAAAAAAACAAAAACTAAAACACATTTCTAGAAGTGATTTTTTTTTTAACCTCTTAGTGACAGAGCTAATTTGGTACTTAATGATCAAGCCAATTTTTACAATTCTGACCACTGTCACTTTATGGGGTTATAACTCTGGAATGCTTCAACAGATTCCACTGATTCTGAGATTGTTTTTTTTGTGAAAAGCGGAAATTTGGCAAAAATTTTGTAATTTTTAAACTTTTAATTTTTGCACCTTTAAATCAGTCATATCGCACAAAACAGTTAAGTAACATTTCCCCACATGTCTACTTTACAATACCACAATTTTGGAAACAATTTTTTTTGTTAGGGCGTTATAAGGGTTAAAAGTTGACCAGCGATTTCTAGTTTTTCCAAAAAATTTACAAAATTATTTTTTTTAGGGACCACCTCACATTTGAAGCGAGTTTGGGGGAGGTCAATATAACAGAAAATACCCAAAAGTGACACCATTCTAAAAACTGCACCCCTCAAGGTGTGCAAAGCCACAACAGGTGCCTCACGAGAAGTAAAGCAATGTGGAAGGAAAAAATGAACATTTTACTTTTTTCACAAAAAGTTTACTTTGGAACCAAATTTTTTTAAAATTTTCACAAGGGTAACGGGAGAAAATGTACCACAAAATTGTTGTGCAATTTCTCCTGAGTACTCCAATACCCCATATGTGGGGGAAAACCACTGTTGGGGCGCATGGCAGGGCTCAGAAGGGAGGGAGCACAGTTTTACTTTTTGAATGCAAAATTTGCTGGAATCAATGGTGGCGCCATGTCGCGTTTAGAGATTCCCTGATGTACCTAAACAGTGAAAACCCCCAATTCTAACGTCAACTCTAACCCTAAGACACCCCTAACCCTAATCCCAACCCTAACCCTAATCCCAACACACCCCTAATCCTAACCGTAATCCAAACCATAAACACAACGCTAACCCAACCCTAATGGAAAAATGAAAATAAATACTGTTTTTAATTTTATTATTTTTCCCTAACTAAGGGGTGATAAAGGGGGGTTTGATTTACTATTTTTTTTATTTTGATCACTGTGATAGGGTCTGTCACAGTGATCAAAATGAACCAATAGGAAAAATTTCCTATTGTTGTTGCCGGGTGCTAGCTGGCAGATCCTGGCGGGCGCACTGCGCCCTCCATTTTCTTCCCGGAAGACGCCAGCAGCCAGGGGGGATGCAGTAGGGTCCAGGGATGCAGGAGGGTCCAGGGACACCGGAGGTACCGAGTGGGGTTGGGGGTAAAACCCCATTTCTCTCTCCTCTGATGTGCGATCACATCAGAGAGAGATATTAAGTGGGAAATCGGACCTTTTTTTTTGCAGTCGCCGTTATTTTGTGAATAACGGTGATCGCAACACTGGGGTAGATAAAAAACGACCCGAATCATGTTCTCTGTGGTCTCGGCTACCCCTGGTAGCCGTGACCCTGGAGAAATTCTGACTCTGGGGGAGCAATACACTTCGCAATTGTGCAATTTACATCTCATCAAACATCCTCTCAGATCTCAAGTACAGAGACATTATTAAAAATCTACACTATACAGCTCGTGGCCTGGGTTACCGGCCACCTTAAAGGGAACCAGTCACGTGAAAAACATTATTAACCTACAGATGTATGGTTAATCTGCAGGTTAATAGCGCTCTGAGCCTGCACGGTACCCACTCTTAGACCCATGCTGCAAGGAGGAAATTTACTTAATTCATCACGGCAACATATGGGTTTAAATCATGGGAGTGGCGTCTGCATGGGTTCAGTCACTATGTATAGAGAGAAGCGGCTGTACCTGTGCTGCCAGCACTGACTCACAGCTGGCCCAACTGCTGATATGCAATCAGTGCTTGGGGTTGCGGTGACAGCCACCACTCTACACACCAAGTGGTAATTGAACTCGCGCTGGCCCCACCACTGTTACTGAATACTAAACACTAATCGGGAGGCATAAAGTTAGAACACTTCTGCTGGGAGGAAATTAAGTGTGGGCACCGGGCAGGTTCAGGATGCTATTTACTTGCAGATTAACCCCATATCTGCAGCTTAATAAGTGACAGGTTCTCTTTAGGGTATGTGCACACGTTGCGGATTCTGCTGCGGATCCGCAGCGGCTTTTGCCCTGCGGATCAGCAGCAAAATTTGCCCTGCGGATCCGCAGCAGAACGACAAGAAATGTACAGTACTATTCTAGTCAATGAAAATAAAAAAATGCAGTGCACATGCTGCGGGTTTATCCGTGCAGATTTGGTGCGGATTTAAAACTGCAGCATGTCACTTCTTTTGTGCAGCGTTTTGAGACCTGCTCCATTATAGGAATCCGCAGGTCTCAAAAGGCAGGGGAAATCCGCACAAAAACTGCAGTAAGGCTATGTGCACACGTTGCGGAATTTCCACGGAAATTTCCGCAGTAATCCCGCACCTTCCTGCCGCGGGAAATACGCATTTTTATTGGTATGCGTATTCCCGCCAGATACTAGCGTTTTGCAAGCATAATTAGCTTGCAGAATGCTGGCGTTTTCCAAGTGATCTGTAGCATCGCTTGGAAAATTGATTGACAGGTTGGTCACACGAGTCAAGTGTTTGACAAGTGTGACCAACTTTTTACTATTGATGCCGCCTACGCCGCATCAATAGTAAAAAGATATAATGTTAAAAATAATAAATCGTGATATTCTCACCTTCCCGCCTCTCATCGACGCTCCCGGTCAATCGCGTTACGAAGGATGCATAGCGACAATAACCCCAGATGAAGTAGCATCACGTCAGACCGCTACGTCATCAAAATACCACAATTGAAACATGGTGGGGACAAATTCAAGACCCTTCACATGAAAGAAACCCAATGGATATAAAAACTAGATACTAGAGTTCTTATGGGCATGAATAAAAGTGTCTGGGGGAGGGAGAGGGGAATGGTAAGAGTTTTTTTTTTCCTCTTTCCATTTCCTTCCACTCCTTATTTATTTCAGGGCTACTTTGAGTATGGGAACACTCTGAAATATGACTAAGAACCAGTCGGTTTGAAACACGTAAAGCCATGAGTTTCACGGGTTACTTGCCTTTTTTCTAAATTAATGGTTTTATACCATACTTTTAACCAGGTTACACATTAAAGATTTTTGTTTTTAATTAATTTTTCATGAATGGATCTGTTGCTGGATCCTTTTCCTTCTTTGATACTGCTCGTTTGCTGCTAACATGAACTTCTTTCCGTGCACAGCCATTGGATTCTACTGCGGTGAGCTGGATTTTTTCTACGAAGTTTTTTGTTTTTGCACAGTCAGCATGCACAGATCGGAACATTTAATATTTCCCCTAGGACTGTGACCAAGGTTGAGGTTATACGTAAAATTGACATCGTGAATATACTATTTAACAGTATAAATAGGAAACTATTACATTTTATTAGTGGAAATTAACAATTATACACATTGCTGACATTTACACGTGTAGTGTACCTGGGTGAGAACAGATTTACATATAATAGATATCAGAAATTGTCAAAGTCTCTATAAACATCATGCATTGTGGAGGAAAAGCCATGCTGCGTACAACACATCTATTGGCTTGTGGACACTCGCTTGTAATGTGCATGATAACTACAGTTAGTAGGTCTCATACGTAACCAAGACCTAGATCAGAGGTATCCTATGTGTAAGCCAAGAACCAAAATGGGAGGCCAGTACAATGGATCGGCCATGACAGCAGTCCAGTACTCAAGGCAGTGCTGCTAATGAAGCATTGGGACTTCCAGAATCAGATATTCTGATTAGTGGTGTCCTCAATATCTGGAGTCCAGGTTTAATGGGTTGTTCATGGAAAACAATTTAATACTCATCATTTCTTATTGATTAATGGATGTCCCACCACTAGGATCCACACTGGTCAGCAGAACAGGGAACTTTTATCCCGTTAAGGACCAGCAGTCCTACAGAAACTGAATGGTGCATCAGTCGGGCATCCAAACTACCGCTTCATTTTGGAACGGGGAGAAAAATTCTCTGTCGGGGGATCAAAATTTGCCGTTCTACCACTCAGTGCAGGTTCCAGCAGTCAGACACCCAACAATCAGTAAGTTACCAGCTAACAACCCCTTTAAATATAGGTTGGTGACCTCTAACCTAGACATTTCACAGTTGTTTTAAATAAGAAATCTGGCAAGGTTCTGCATGATTATTAAATATTACTGTAGTATAACATGTAATTATCCAAACACAGTGAGAATTCTTAAAGGGAACCAGTCGGGAGATCTGTGCTGTCTGAACTGGGGTGGCATGAAACAGTGACAGACTCCTTTATTTTTATTTTTTTACAAATAACTGCTTGATTGACAGGTTTTACACAAAAAGGGAAATCCTGACAGGTATCCTTTAGATCGATTCCCACAGGTTTCCACACATTATCAGAGAACAAACTGCAGAAAGTGTTAGAAGCACAGAAATACAATATCAGGATAGCAGTTATCATGGCATCTGGGTAGTTCTGTAATAGTGATATGGTACCAAATCATTTCCAGTTAGACACCACAAAATACACACTATGCAGGTCTGTACTACTTACCAATCTAATGAACTGTATACAATCATAAAAAATACCATCAAAAAAATGAATCATCTTGGTTACACGGTTCATGGAAAAGGCTGTAACTACTATATATGGTTAACCCCTTCATGACCTTGCCATTTTTTGCAATTCTGAC
>VIAB01002030.1:82498-92934 GCA_009801035.1 Oophaga pumilio | reverse complement strand
ATTACTAGTGTGTCTCCTTTCCTTCCATTCTGCTGCTGAAAGCAATGATATATCACGTGAGCCCTGCACCCTAACAACCTTACGTAAGCCCGGGAACGCGACTGCTGATACTGCTGGGATGGCGCTGGCACAGGAGGAGAGTATAGGTCTCTATATTTTAATGGGACCAAACATTCAGAGTGCAAAAGGGGTTGTCTTAGTATTGGACACCCTTTTAAATTTAACTATCAGGCCAAGATTTCAGTGTTTTGATTTCCAGAGTGTTTGTTGTATCCTAATTTTTTCTTTATAAAACTCCACATCGAGAAATCCGAATTCATTATTTTTTGCTCCATCTCACTCAACTCCCTAGCAGACCTATCAATGCTAAAAGGTTCACACTTTCCCTTATATTGTAATTTGATATCTTGGTAAAAACAGACTTTGCAGCATGTTTCAACCTGCATATTAAAGCCTTTAGCAACGCCTGCTAATTTCCAACTCAAAAATATTCCATAAGTTTGCCCTGTCTCCAAATCTGAGTCAACAAGATCACTAGTACATATCCTCTTCATCACTCGCCTAGACTACTGCAACAGCCTTTTCTATGGCCTCCCTTCTACCACTCTCACTGGCTGTACACTGCCCAATTCCCTAAAGAGGGAATTCAATTCAAATTATAAACAATGACTTACAAGCCTGTCCATAACCGGTCTCATCGACACATCGCTATTAATTCTCCCACCAACAAAATATCCAGTCCTCATAACCACTCCTTTATTGTCCTACAGCCTGCTTCTCACAACAATCTCAAAATGATATCTCATGCTTCTATTATGCTCTGTAAACTCACTAACCCAATAGGCCAGACTTAACTCCATCTTAAAGACCAATCTGTTCAGTTAAGCCCAGGGCTGTGGAGTCGGAGTCGGAGCTCATTTTGGTGGAGTCGAAGTCGGTATAAAATGGACCGACTCAGACTTCTAAAATATATAATAAATTGGGTACAGTAGTTCAATGCAGAATGTGCTGAATATTGTTTCATAGGAATTTGGGAAAGTTATGAAATGTCCTATAAATGGCTGTTCTATTCCTGATCTAAGGCTACATTCACACACAGCGCTTTTGCTGCATTTTTTGAGGATACGTTTTTCAGCTGCAAAAGCAGATCAGCTTTTTAAAAAACCGCATCACCTGAAAGGTTTTTGAGCTCATTAGAGAATGTTTTCAATGGCAAAAGCAGATTAGAAATCTGCTCTATATATCCATTTATCCATATCTGTCTATCCATATCTTATCTGTACCAAAAAGAATGAAAGCCAGGTAGCACATAGACTAAAGGCACTGTCACACTTAGCGATCGCACCAGCGATCACGACAATGACACGACCTGGCGAGATCGCTATGTGATCGCTAGTTAGATTCCAAACACAACTCATCAGCGATCTGTATAACGACCTCTGCAGTCGTTGGGAAAACCTAGTCCCACCTGCGATGCTGGTGAAGTCGTTCATAAAGGGTGTCACACTCAGCGATTCAATCTCACCAGCGGGACACCAACGACCAAAAAACGGCTCAGAACGTTCATGAGTGATCAGCGACATCGCAGCAGGGAACACATCGCTGCTACATGTCATACACAGCTGCGTCGCTAACGAGATCGCTACTGCGTCATAAAATCGGTGACGCACTAGCGATCTTGTTAGCGATCTCGTTTAGTGAGACAGTACCTTAACACTTTATTTTTAGCACCAGTCAGGTACACCTCATAGCCGCCCAAAAAGACGCCCAGGACAGGCATTGCTCGTCTTCAGTAACACATCAACATCAATTGATAGTTGGAATAAATAGACTGCATTCATCACATCTTCTTAAGGTGCAGGCTTTATTTTCAAGTGTAGGGGTGTGCAGTATGAGGTTCTGCAGCAGCTGAGGTGTGCAGTATGAGGTTCTGCCCCCCCTAGGCTTGATCCTGGCTACGCCCATGGTGTGAATGTAACCTGAGGATCTAGGCTTAGTCTTAGACCTCTTTCACACTTCAGTCGTTTGGCGTCAGTTAAAATCCGCCAAAGTGTGAAATAAGCGGATCCGCCAGAAAAGTTGAAAAACGGATGCAAACTGATCCGTTTTTTGACGGATCCGCCAATGCAAGTACGCATGTCTGGCACGGAGGAGAGAGAGAGAGAGAGAGAGAGAGACCCTGGACAGTGTTCTGAGCATTTTGTATGGATTTTCTATGGGAGCAACGGTTCCGCTGGCGGATTCCGTCAAAAACGGATGCCCGCGGATCCGCCACCCATAGGCGACCGTTAAGACAAATTGGCGGCGGATCCGCCATAGTCAGCCATTTTGACGCACACAAAAAAATGTTGAATTGAACGTTTTCCAAAAATGGCGGACGCCAAATTTATGGCGGATCAGTCAAAAAACAGATCAAACAGACGACCATCCGTCAAAATGCGCCACTAATGCAAGTCAATGGGAAAAAAGCGGACTTTGACCGACGTCGCACGACTGAAGTGTGAAAGAGGCCTTAGCTGAGATAAGTTAGTGCTGCACTCCAGCACCAGTGAAGCTCCTCCTCTACAGACAAGGGTACAAAGTAAACACACTCAGAAAGAAGGAAGGCCTGCACTCATCTCAGAAGAATTGCTAGAGTGAACAGGACAACTTGATTAAGGTAATTACTTCTTAAAGCATATTTAAACTTTCAATAAACTGTGCATAAATCAACAGTCCAGTATACTGTATGTTCTCTCTGTATGCTGGTTTGTTTTTGTTAGTGTAGAGAGGTTGTTCTCTAGCCTTAAAATTATTAGGTCAGATTTGAGGTAATCTATGAAGGAGGATCTGATGGAGGCAATTCTATTTCTTATAACAAATTCATAGACTGCACAAATGTTATTTAGTATGCTTTTGTTGTAAACTGTTCTTTGCCACTTACATAGTTTATTACATAGTGTTATATATCGATATTACATAGTGTATTACATATTTACAATTTATTAGTTTTTTGTGTTCTAAAGTTGTATTCCAATAAATATATTATGTTTTAAATATTTTGATTATTGTATCATAAAAATGATTAAATGTCTGATGTTCACATTGTACTATAATACATTTTTCACTTAAATATAAGAAATATATGTGGGAGTCGGAGCTGTGGAGTAGGTGTAAGGGAAATTGAGGAGTCGGAGTCGCAGGTTTGGCTTACCGACTCCACAGCCCTGGTTAAGCCTACAATATACAATAACCCCAGCAGGGCAGCATCCTCCCACCCTGTTTATAAGTATGTCAACTATATAGTAGTTAATTTCTACTATATGATATAATTATGTATTTCTATGTGTATGTAGCATACAGTAAACATGTAATGTGCAGTATCATAGGCACTTTAAGGGGTATTCTCAAGTATGAAAGTTATCCCTTACACATAGGATAGAGGACAACGTTCCAATCAATGAGGGTCTAGCCGTTGAGACCCCCATAGATCAAGAGAATCAGGGCTTTGAAGAGCACCGTGTGAATGGAGCAAAGGTCAACCATTCATTCTTACGGGAGGGCAAGAGACCAGCCGAGAGCAGCGCGCGGCTATATGATGACAATATGGATGTTTTGTTGGGAGGGCTTCATTAAAAAAATAAATACCGTAACTCACTGGCTGTAGGTATATTGAAGAGCTGTGCCTGAAGAGATGAAGGTACATAAAGCACTACTGATTCATTGCACATACCATTTCCATAATTTTACATTTACAAGCTGAATAACTCAAACTATTTTGGTATTAGGCTTGTAGCCAGATTAGAAAGGCACATTACTCTTAAATGTCATTGGCTGTGGATTACAAGAAATTCCATGTGAGCAACTCCAGCCCTGACATAAGCCGCTCATTAGTCTAGATTACACACAAAATGAATCACTGTACCGGAATATTGAAAACAGAAACACAAAGTAAGCGAGTATAGATGAGACAGAGAAACCAGTGCTGTTAGAAAGAATACAAACACGACCCACAGAAATAAACCAAATGTTACGTAGGTGTTCAGTGGGTACATTTGTACATTTTGGATGGGATAAATCACTAAACTTCTGCCCAATTTATTTTTTTGCTTTAATTAAAAATTCATTCACATTCCATGATGAAAATAGCATTATTGTTCACAACACTACACTGTTTTTTACTGAAATTATCAATGTTCATTGGGCCAAACAGGCGCATGTAGCTTGAGGCAGTTTTAGGTGCTTTTTATGTTTAGCCACAACTGGGATTAGATCTAAAAAGTGAAGTACAGTGGCATGTAAAAGTTTGAGCATCCCCAGTCAAAATTGCTGTTATTGTGAACAGTTCAGCAAGTTGAAGATTAAATGATCTCTAAAAAGCCTAAAGTTAAAGAGGACACACTACCCTTTTGCATTTTAAGCAAAAAAAAATAAAAAATATCTAGAATTATATATTTAGTCATATTTTACATTTTAAAAATTACAAAAAGGAAAATCGGCCAATGAAAATGTTTTTTGCACCCTGAATGGTTAGTACCTAGTAGCATCCCCCTCTTATAAGTATCACAGCTTGTAAACCTATTTTGTAGTCAGCCAAGAGTCTTTCAATTCTTGTTTGAGGGATTTTCATCCATTCTTATATGGAAAATTCCTCCAGTTCTGTGAGATTCCTGGGTCGTCTTGCATGCACTGCTATTTTGAGGTCTAGTCACAGATTTTCAATGATGTTCACATCAGGGGACTGTGAGGGCCATTGTAGCAACTTGACCTATCTTGACCTCCACTGTTCCTGTTAACTGTCATTTCTTGATTACATTTCGAACTGAGGAAAGGGCAACTATTTTTAAAGGTGGGGTGGTTATCTTTGGCAAATTTCACTTCTTGCAAGTAATATCAGCGTTATACATTTTGATCTCTTTCAATGTAACATGCCTCTTATAGGGACTATTATGGCCTCTGACATTATATGAGAGAATTTTAACATCCATTTATTCTCATTCTAGGAATTAAAACACTAGAAAGTAATCGTCTGGAAATGTAAAAAAAGAAAAATCAAAAGAAACAAAAGAAAAGAGTAAATACAAGTCAACGGAGATCTCCTGGAGGGAACCACCTATAGTGGTTATCTCCTGAAATCGGGGGGAAAAAAAGTGGCAAAGGTCCCACATGAACAACCACTATTTTATCATAAATTATCAGTAACTCTATAATATGAGTAGGATAATACTTCCAAAGAGAAACCTCAATGAAGTATTAATATAATGGTTCAACCCTGGTCTTTAAGGTCCCTTTGAAGAAAGGTTATAAAATCCCGACCTTCTTCCACGTTAAGCAGCGGGACATTCTTGCTTCTATACCAGACTATAATTCTGCTGGGAAACCTGTTATGTTACGGTAACTGAGGAGTGCAGGAAAAAAGGCAATACACCAGAGAAGTTGGAAACTATGAGATTGCAGTACCCTGACTAACCACCGCAACTAGAGGCAGCCGTGGAGCGTTCCTACGATGGTCCTAGACGCCTCGTCACAGCCTGAGAAACTATCTACACCTGCAGATAGAAATAGGAAAGCTATCTGCCCCGGAGCAGAACCCCAAAGACAATAGGAAGCCCCCAAACATGTAATGGCGGTTAGACAAGAGGAAACACAAACACAGTAAGAAAATAGAATGAGCAAACGCTGGGGCCCAAACTATCTAAATAGAAAAGGATAGGAAGGGTACTTACTGCAATCTCCAAAAACCCTGAAAATAAACCAACAATACTAATTTCAAAAACACCTGAGATCACACGACCTCTACCACCTAAATTAGCTCTCTTGGTGCAGCAAAAAGAAAACAGCAGCCACTGAAATTAAACTGGAAAAAGCAAAAGTACTTACATCAGAGGCTGTACAAAACTGAGAGGGCAAAAGCCCCCAGAAGGGACCAGAAGGTCCCCACAGAAAAGCAGGACAAAATACAAAAATATAGCAAAAACACAAAATAAGAAAATGTCTTATCTGAAAGCAGGAGATGCAGACACGACACAGCAGGCTACAAGGGAAACTGGAAAGAAGGATTCAGACCAGAACAATTGATCACCGGCAACCCTGATGGGGAAATGACTCCCTTATATAGGACCAATCCGTAGCACCTGATACCCAGTCACAATCCTCATCAGTACCGTCTGCAACCACCAGAGGGAGCCTCTGCTCCGAACTCATCCCAAACCAATTCACAACAGAAACCCCCACCTATATGCAATTTCTAAGTCTCTTAACTTGGTCGTAATTTCTCTGAATGATCTTCTGGCTTCCACTGTGTTCTTGGAAAAATCTGAAAAGACTTTAATATGATCATGTGGGGGTGGGAAAGCACATCTGTCTCTTAAAAATTTTAGAATTTTTTCTTTAGTCTCAAAGAAAAGCAATCGCAAAATGGTATCTCTGGGGAAATACCTTTAGGGCGCGGTAATCTGTGGATTCTGTCGATGGTCAATTGGCTGTCTGGTAATGAGGGGATTGCCTTTTCAAAGAGGGCCTTAGCATAATCAGAGAGGTCATCTTGTAATATGGATTCTGGAATCCCTCTGAGTTAAAGATTATTATGACGGCTCCTGTCTTCTAGGTACGTAAGTTTGGATTTCAAAGTCGTAACTTCCTCCCTCAAGTCTAGATTATGTTTCATAAGTGACTCTGTTTAGCTTTCCAGCTTTATAATTCTATTTTCGTTAATCTCGAATCTATGTGTGAATTTGTCACTGACTTCTTGTATAAGGTTTCTTTGTGACTCGAAACCCAACGTAATAGAATCCTTCAGTGATTTACAAAAGTTAGCCAGAATACCTTCAGACACTTGTTTGTCTGAGGTGAGAAATGTTTCGTAGTTGACCGTATCAAATGTAGGGACCACAGAGAGCAGAGCCTCTGAGCATCCTTTTTTTGGAGAGGTTTAATTGAACTACCATTAAGAGAGAATTCCTCTGATGTACAGTCCGAGTCAAAGGCAGTAGCACCTCTACTCCTGCCTCCCTTCTCTAAATTTTTTCGCTTATTAGATTGAGACAGATCCATACTGACTTCTTTTTCTTTATGAGTTTCAACAAGCCCATCTTCACTTTCAGTGACCGCCTTATACTTTTGGGAAATGGTACAAAGGGATTTACTCCCTGAATTTCATACTGTCTTTCCTTGTGTCGTTTTGCCGTGACAGGCATTTGGGGCATTTAATGAGGAATTATGATTTTCCTCTATTCTCTTTATTGGTGACCTGGATTTAGGTGGACTAAATGGGTTAGGTGAGTCGTTGAACTGCTTTGCTTTTATGGTAGTCCACGCTTTTTGATTTTTATTGATTTGGCCTTTAAATTTCAGACTCCCTGACGCCATTTTGTCAAATGAGGATCAGATAAGTCAATAGATATACCTTATAGCAATAGGCTTAACAAGTATATACAGCTAATGAATTAAGATTCAATAAATATACTATATAGCAGTGGGCTTGACAGGTATATATAAGATTTCTATGTAGTTAAGGCAATATATAGTAATTTGTCAAGAAGAGTCCTGGAATGTAGTAATACCACTTCCTATATTAATAGTATACAATTATTATCTAAACCACTACCAATATTTATCTCTTCTGAGAGGTTATAGGAGACTGAGCGAGCTAAACAAATTATTTCACTTTACAGTAAGTTTTATATATATAAAGCCTCCAATATAACAAGTGTTTGCATTGAAATGTATGCTAGACTCCCTTTTGCAATGCCCTGTGGACTGCAATGTTACTAGTACACCGCCTTTACAAGTTAATATAATATCCAAAATATTTGTAGAAAAGCCTCAACAATATAATGTCTGAGCTCTGTAATTGATATACTATATAGCAATAGGCTTAACAGTTGTATATGGCTAGTGAAGTAAAATTCAATGAACATATTATGTAGCAATCGGTTTAACAGGTATATCTGAGTTTTCCGTGCAATTAAAGGCAATATATAGTAGTATTTGTCAAAAGGAGTCCAGTATATCAATACCACCTTGTATTATAATAGTATGCAATTATTATCTAAACCGCTACTAATATTTATCTCTTATAAGGGATTTAAGAGATAGTGTGAGGCAAAACAAAATACTCCACTTTATAGTGAGTTTTATAGGTAAAGTCTCTGCTACAGCTAGAAGTCTTTGCACTAGAATTGATGCCAAAATCCCTTTTGCAATACACCGCCATATTAAGTCAGTATAATATATTGTGCTGCTTCAGAGAATTCTCTCCACCTGTAAAATAAACCCCACACTCCAGACTTCAGTATTAACTAATTTACAATGAGTGACAGAGAGCTCAGCAGACCCCTATGAGCGGATTTAGGTGACGCCGCTGCCCTGCTGTGTAGCCTCATTTATGAGTCCTCTTCTCCTCAGCTCCTTACCGTCACGATGATAATCGTTCCCCTCCTCCCGGCGAGATGCCAGTAACACCCACCACATACGGCAGCTTCTCCTGTGTCACTTATTCTTGTGCAGTGCCGCCCGCTACTCCTCTCACCTGCAGCGGTCCGGTCTGTCAGCTTCTATTCAATTTACTCACTGCTTTCCTGCCTTTTCTTCTATCTTCCTGCTTTTCTGTTTTCTTCATTATGAATCGCCATTCTTGTTACTCCTCCTTCTTCCGCCTCCCCGCTGACTTCACACTGACATCAGCATTCATGAGCTCACCACGTCTCAGACTTCTACCACTCTCACACCAGCGCCGTCTCCACACAGAAATTACCTCAGCGCCACAGGTCTCCCGGTCGGTTTCTCCTCTCAGGTACTATATCTTTATAGTATAAGTCTGCTTATATCTCGGGCACCGCGCGGGACCAGACCCGGTAACGCCTCTGGTTAATTAATTAAAAGTATGCCTGTGGAGGAACTCCTGGTCTCTTCCCACTTATGTATGGGCTTTTCCCGCCATTTTTGCGGGTTCAGCCGCCGCCTGAGTCATTCTATTGCAGCAAAGGAGATAGTAGTCCAATTTTGCTGAAAGTGGTGTCAAATTATTCCGCTGAGGTCAGGAAAACTTCTTAAAAGTTAATTTTGTTATGAATTTCTTCAATTTTTCATTTTAAAGTCGCTTTTGTGGTTAGTCAAGCAGGAGCTCAGAGCTCAGGCACCCGTCATCCAGCTGAGCTCAATCCACGCCCCCGCATGTCTACAATTTCTGAGGAAAAGTCAGTACAGCGGGTGTATACAAAGACGAGTAGACGGAATGAAGATTTTCCAAGTGAAAAAGCCAGCATATTTTATTTTCCAAAACATATTTAGTTAATTAACCTTATCTAATGAAAGCTGCAGTTACTTCTCCGAGCTCACTTAATGTGTAATGTAATCAGCAAGAAGAAATTAAACTGATTACCTAAAAGACCAATTCCTTTCCAGTGCCGCAGCCAATGCGCACTCTGTGCTTATTCATACGCTAATCTAAAGTGGAATGTTTTCACTCACTGAATGCCTAACAGGCATCACAATCACACAGGAACGACAACATTACCTTACTGAGCGCAAATTCTACTCCAAACTACATAACGATCAGCACTGGATACCTGCTGTAATGTTAGAACGTGGGGAGCCATTAATGCCAAAAAATAAATCCTCAGATTTTCCACCAGGATATATTTACATGCTACAGTAAGCATCAGTGCACACATACAGTCATGGAAAAGGTGCTCAGGTGTCTCGTGTTTATCATAAGGTCCAAAAATAACATGGGAAAAAAAAAGAAAAGATAAATGAACACAATATTATTATAAATACGGCTACGTTCACACTGCTGATTCTCCCTGTGGAAAATTTGCATCAGAAACACATGGCTGACCTTCAGGTTTCTACAGCTGAAAACAACGGGACTCAGTTTGAGGACAACCTTCAAATACATTATGGAGCAGAATACATGCTGAAATGTGCGAGATAAATTACTCCACGTGAATGATTCTAAGCAGCAATACGCAAAAAAAAAAATCAACACAGTTTCTTAGGTGAACTCCTATCAACCACATGTTAAGTGATTAGACTGCACATCACTATGTCTGTTCTTCTCTCAAATGAACGAATTTAAAACCTTCACTAAGAAACATACATATAAAATATAATCAAATCCATAAAACTCCACAAAGAAGCAATTATTCTTACCTTTTTCTGATACCAAACTATTGCATCTGTCACTTTGGACGCCATTTATTCTATGCATTTGACATCTTAGGCTGCAATGAAAAAGAGAGACATTTACTTCCACTGTGAGGATCCAGAGCTCTAATGATGTATGTATAAATAGTTCAGTTACCTGCACACCATGGGCGGGTGTCACTGCTTAGGTTACACCCTTCCTCATTACTATTTTACTAATGTGATCATGATACTGGCTTACATCATCACCATATTTTAGCAGAAACAATGGGGATAAAAACAGTATATTATACACATATATCCATACA
>VIAB01002030.1:35674-50964 GCA_009801035.1 Oophaga pumilio | reverse complement strand
TACAACACAACATACAGAACATACACATAACATATAACATACAGTACATACAATACAGTACATACATATAACATAATATACTCAACATACAGTACATACACAACATACAGAACATACATATAACATAATATACAGAACATACAGTACATACACATAACATACAGAACATACATATAACACAAGCATACAGAACATACATGCAACACAACATACAGAAAATACAGTACATACACATAACATACAACACATAACAGAGTACATACTCATCAATCACCTAATCCCCGATGCCATAGTCTCCTGTAATAAAAATAAAATAATAAAGCAACCTATACATCACCTTTCCGCTGTAGTCCAGTTATTACCGAGTGTCCCACGACGATCCTCCGGTATAGAACACTGACATCGGGTGATGTCAGCGCTCTATACCGCTTCTGTGATACTCACAGCACAGGTAATACTTCGCTGTGTGTATCGCTCAGACGCCGGGAGAGAATGACGTCACTTCCGTTCATTCTCTCACTGGCAATGCTGGGTGAGAAAATTCCCACGCAGCATTGCCATAAAGTGAGAGAATGAACTCAGGTAACCTCAGTGATGCACTGCAGGAGCCATTGTCTCCTGTCAGTTCATCACTGGGAGGCCCTACAGAGCAGTGGCATCACCTGATGTCACTGCTCTATAGGGGAGACCGTCGTGGGACATTCGTTATTAATTGGACTGCGTCGGACAGGGAGTATACGGTTGTTTTATTTTTTTACAGGAGATTGAGGGCGTCGCTTGGATCTGAGCGTGTAAAAGATATGAAAATCGTGTTGTTTTATTTCATTAAAATACTTTATTCTTATGCGTGCGTTTTTTTTTAACCCTTTATTAATATAAGATTAATAATGGAGAGGCGTCTTATTGTTCAACAACCGCACGCAACACATGCAGGGATTGCTCCTTTGTTAGGCAATCCCTGCATGTGTTGCGGCTGTCAAACAACCGTGATACAGGCAGCCACGGGGACTCGAACATAGTATTAGAACACAATGAAGATCTATTAGCACTCGAGCACGCTCACTCATCACTAAACTCAGGAACTAATGACTAGTCCACTTAAGCTAGTTTCACACTAGCGTTCGGGAGGGCTGCGTACTTCCTCCGTCAAGCTCTGCCCACTGACGCACCTCTTCCTTTCAGTGCCGCCTACCTCTGCATGCGTCCTGCATACCTATCTTTAACACTGGGTACGAAAGGCCATGCGGATGTCTCCGTATGCGTCGTTTTCACGCTGCGCCGACCGCAACAAAATGCAACATGTTGCGTTCGACGCAGCGTCAAAACGACGCATGCGGAGACATCCGCATGGCCGGCATACCCAATGTTAAAGACAGGGTATGCAGGATGCATGCAGACGTAGGCGGTGCTGAAAAGGGGTGCAGCAGTGGGCGGGGTTTGACAGAGTTAGTACGCAGCCCTCCGCAGCCTTGTCGAACACTAGTGTGAAACTAGCCTTAGTCACCTTTTTCATGCTCCCTGTTCTCAAAAAATTGCACCTTTTCAGAGCAGAACAATGATATTTCTAATTTAAGAGCCCGTCTCTGATTCATGCTACTCATGGTTTGGACAGCATGTATCACATGAGAGGTTCTTTTTTTAATCATGAAAGTGGAGCCATTAAAAGGTAGAGCGTCACTTTTGGTTAAAATTAGCCACATGGTCTTGTATGCCAACAACAACTCTGCAATGAGAATCAGTGCTGTTACATGGATAGCTCATCAGAGCAGTCATGAGGCGGCCATGAACAGCAGATAGTGGTTGGCTAAACGGCAAAGTTAAAAAAAATGCTTCTGGTGTATTTATAGCAGTAGAAAATCTGAAATGAAAATAAAGCTTAGTAGCTTTTGGTGCCATGCAGCCAGATTTGGGAACTACATGAGATTTTATTCACAGTAATCCATCCCCAAAATTTTCCCCTACAACTTGGTGTATGGGGCAGAGTAGGGGGCTTTAAAATAAAACATATTTCATGGCATTTGATGCATCGGACAACTCCTCTAAGGTTCATTCTAAGGTATTTACATAAAAACATATGAGGCTTACTTACTTATATATATGAAGCTTATACATCCTCTACTCTTATGTGACCAGGACAACACTTCACATACTGTAGATGGTTTCGGAACATGGTATAGACCTAATATTTCTAAACACTGTTTTTCGGTGATTACTTTGTATCTCCGTTCATACTGCACCCACACACACAAGCTTGTCCTGAGTTTGTCCAGGAGCATGCCACTATTCATGTTTTTATGAATCAATAAAGATGAAGATTTTATTGAAGCTGGATCCCTTTTTCCTTCATTTTCTTAAGTAAGGAAAAATAACCTGCAGGTGGCACCACACTACATCCAAAGCACACTACCACAAAGCTGCTTACAGACATCACAAACAAATCCAAACATTTGCCTTGGGGGCTTTCCAGCTTGCCCAGCCTATTTCAGCTAAATTGGAGGATCACACACTTCACTGCAGGTGAGGCACATATGCAAACACATTTGTAAACATTTAAACATTGTAGTCCAAAAAGAGACCTCAAAACAAGGGTCACATTCCGCATAACATCAAAAAACAAAAATATCCAATGGATACAAGGAATGTACAATAAAATGTATTTTTTATTAATATTATTTTGTAAGTGGTATACCTTGGTTTGGGATTCTTATATTGGTCAGGTTTTTTCATGTCCATGGTGATACAATAGGCTATAGTAATAAGTGGCTGCATTAGGATGAGTTCCATGTGATATAAGTTTACAGCCCCATGATGATTTTTTGAGTAGCATTAATTAGTATCACCCTGACACATGAGCTAATTTCGACCATGAAAATTGTATCAATCATGACTGCATAGCATTTTACTTTTATCATATAGGGTGATGCATGTACTTGTGGCTGCTGTTTTTTTGGTTTGGCTCTATGACACTCTTCTGTTATTTGTTATTTATGTATGATTCACTGAGTATTAATAAAAAATACATTTTATTGTACATTCCTTGTATCTATTGGATATTTTTGTTTTTTGACATTTGTAAACATGCACTGATTTTCGCTGATTACTTCGTCCCACACACACAAATGATACACCATTTGAAAGGTAAACTTGCCCCCTTCAGCAAGAAAAGAGCCAAACAAACCACACAGTCACGATTTTTCACTAAATACAGTTTAAACATTCATTTTCATAAACCTGCAGAAAGACACCTCAACCAGAAGACATTTTTTGGCCTCTACTTATCAAACCAATTTATTGTATTACCAATCTACATATATAAATACCTGTCTGTGTTCATCATCTCATGAAATACATTTACATTTTGACCAGTTACTTTTTCTGAAATTGCCTGCGCACCCGACGACCAATGTGCAAAAATTTTGCACGGGCCAAGCTAGTAAGGACAAAAAGGTTATTTGCTTGAGGGCATGGAACATACCCAAGAAGAACTTTTTCATTTCAGATCTGTCTTGAGATAATAAGGTGGATGCGGCTTACATGACATCTTCTTACCATATGATCCCTACTGTTGTGAGAGGACGTAGACTGTCCTCTATTGTAGCTCCATCTGGCAATGTTGGGATGCAACATGGAATTCTGAATGGGCGTCTTATTTCTGGCTTTAGGAAGGGATGGACAGTGGATTTTCATTTAATGTAGTAAAATAGTAGAAATCCTCATGCAGAACATGCTACATATTTCCCCATTAGAATCCACCACAGATTTTCTTTACGCTCTTCGTGGATTTTCTTTTTGTAACATTGTTGTACAATTCACACTAAAATTCGGCAACTATACATGTAAGTTCATTTCAAAATTAGCTGTATCTCAGGATCGTTACAATTATTTATTGTAAACCAGGGCACTTATTTTTTGCAAGGGGCTATATTAGAAACTGGGACTGATGCAGAGGGCCAAACAAATAGGCTGAACTATTCGCCGTACTCGCGACAACATTGCAGGAGCAGAGGAGGCGTTGGTAGAGCTGGGGAAGGTGAGTAATTGCTTCATTTGCTGTTTTTATGTCCAGCAAAATCGACTGGATAAAAAAAAATATATTAGTGGAACACACTCCACTACTGTACAGCAGAAAAGCCAAATGTGGCCAATGGGCCGCACTTTGCCCCAGTCTGTAGTAATGCATGAAATCAGCTAGAGGCGCAACTGCATTTTGAAGTTACTTTTCAGAACAAGCCGTCATATACAGTATAGGTACATGAGGAATAACACTACTCCTAGACAATGTATCACTCATGGTCCATATTTTTAGCAGTAATTCCCTCTAGCAGAACATGTAATTAAATCCCTCATTGAAGACTGATTTGGGCAATTTTTTGTGAAAAAAAATTCACCCACAATTATCCTCTGTCAAGAGTGAACTCTTCGATTTATCTGAAAAAAAAATATATAAAATCAGAGCTCTTCAAAGAAGATTGAAAAATACCTTTATTGCTTCATACAAGAAAAATCCAATAGGGAAGTTTTAATTATATTTTTCCTCTAATTGTTCCACTTGTGATCTAGGCTTACAAATACTGAGTGTGTGAACGTGGCCTATAGAACATTTTACACATCATACATTGGGGACACGGATCTGCCTGGCGAGGAGCCTGCTGCATACAGGTGAAGAATAAGATGGTCACAAATTGTGAGGCCTCTCCATTTACTTCCCTAGCAGTTAGAGAAACTGACACATATTCAACACTAGAAAAATGTCAGCCAGATGCGATCACTGAGAAACGCCAGAATCGCGGGACCACCCTAACGTTGTAGGTGACAGATATTCTGACCTCTTGTGAGTCGTTCCATGTAACAAGATACCGAGATATACATATCCTGGGGAGACTATCATTGTGAGGAGGACCCCAGTGAATGCGAGCTATCCTGTGCACATCTACAGTCCGCCCGTCTGTCCTCTCACCATCACTATACACTTGATAGACATTACAGCAGTGGTTTTCCGTTGTGAAATGAGGCTCTTGTGTATTTCAACTCCTAAAATAAGTCCTTACAGCCTGGCTGGGAGTCATTTCAGTTGGACAGGCGACCAACCTGACAGGCATTGTAGTAAAACTCTAGCACTTACCAGAAAACGACGTCTTGAGCAGTGACTTAGGCACGGTAGTTCTAACACGCAGTAGGTACAGCTTCTCTAGCAGGAGCCAGATAACATTACATGGTCACACGCACTTGGCAGCTTTCTGTCATACTGCTTATCCCAGTCGCTTTATATGCATACCGCAGTCCATAGAGGAACAGTCATGTCACCTTTGACCTCAAGAGGAAATCCAGTACAGGAGATACTATACAGCAAAGACATCCATACGCTTTAGATGGCTGCCAGATTAACAATGCTTTGGCCGACAGCCACCTTTCACAAACAAAGGAGCACTCATTCAGCTCAATGTAATTGGCAGTCTGAAATCGGACATTAGTGTTGGAAATCACCCCCAAACATCGGAAGGTCTTCTCCACATACCTACCGGACTGCTGACCAAACCCTTCAATATTGGCAGTTTCAGCCAACATAGTCCACCTCCCTTTACAAACATTACCATTGTTGTCCCCAATGGGGCTCACAATGTAGATTATCAGTATGTATTTGTGTGGGAGGAAACTGGAGAACCCAAAAGAAAACCATAAAAACATGGGGAGAACATACAAACCATACTACAAGCAACAGTGCTAACCACGAAGCCACCATGCGGCCAAAGTTATCATACAGTAACTCATGACAAACCAAACACTGCTGATCTGCATCAAAAATAATCTTCCCACCAATGAGCACGGACGCTTTATAATTAAAATCTGTTCTTTGTCCCCCATTTGAACAAATTGATGGATGCAAATGTGCACTGTTGCTCCATTCACTGCCTGGGAGCCTGATAAATATGAGATAGACACCGTTAGCATAACTGTTACGGGTGGTGCTTAATGTTTAGGTTCCCACACCAATGACAGATAGATAAAACTAAGCACTCAACTTAAGTGAAAACATTTCTTGTAGTACATCCAAAACGTTTCGGTCGATATGACCTTCATCAGTTAATAAGAGAAGCTTTGCTACATGAATGTAGAGCAAAGAAAACTAGGTAGTGCTGCCAGGTGGGGCAATCGTGCCTCCAGACGCGGTGTACATTAACTGATGAAGGTCATATCGACCGAAACGTTTTGGATGTACTACAATAAATTTTTTCACTTAAGTTGAGTGCTTAGTTTTATCTATCTGTCATTGGGAGCCTGATAAAAACAGTAAGCGCCGTCCTTGGCTATAGACTTTGGAGCAGTTGTTCATATATGCTCAAATGTCCCTCTACTCATACAGGTGATGCAGGACGCCAATTCAGCCGGTGGGACCCGCCAGTGATCAGCAACTTATCATCCATCCTGTGGAGAGGTGATAAGTTGCAATTACTGGATAACCCAGTTAACCCCCAAGGCTGTTTGCACGTCAATGGCCAGGCCAATTTTTACAATTCTAACCAGTGTCACTTTATGCGGTAATAGCTCTGGAACACTTTAACAAATCCCACTGATTCTGAGACTGTTTTCTCATGACATATTGTACTTCATGATAGTGGTAACATTTCTTCGATATGACTTGCGTTTATTTGTAAAAAAAAAATAAAATTGAAATTTGAAAAAAAAAAATAAAATTTAGCAGTTTTCTAATTTTATTTTTTATGTCCTTAAATCACAGAGCTGTATCACACAAAATAATTAATAAGTTAAATTTCCCACATGTCTACTTCACATCAGCACAATTTTTAAAACATTTTTTCTCAGGAAGTTATAAGGGTTAAAAGTTGACCAGCATTTTTTTTTTTTTTTTTAGGGACCACATCACATTTGAAGTGACTTTAAGGGGTCTATATGACAGAAAATACCCAAGAGTGACACCATTCTGAAAGCTGCTCCCCTGGAGGTGCTCAAAACCACATTCAAGAAGTTTGTGAACCCTTCAGGTGCTTCACAGGAATCTTTGGCATGTGAAAGAAAAAAAAAAAAGTACATTTGTGTCACAAAAAGTTTACTTTAGACCCTTTGTTTATTTTCACAAGGGTAACATGAAAAAAAATTGACCCCCAATTTTTTTTTTTTTTCAATTTCTCAGAATGTCGCTATCCCATATGTGGGGGAAATCTACTGTTTGGGCGCATGGCAGCGCTCAGAAGGGAAGGAGTGCAAATTGACTGTTTGAATGTAAAATATGCTGAAATAATTAGCGGATGCCATGCTGCGTTTAGAGCCCCTGATGTGCCAAAACACTGGAAACAGCCCACAATTGGCACCATTTTGGAAACTGGACTCCTGAGGGAACTTATCTAGATGTGGGGTGAGCACCTTGAACTTACAGATGCTTCACAGAACTTTACAACGTTGAGCCGTGAAGAAAAAAAAAAATATAAAAATCACATTTTCACCACAAAAACGCTTTTTAGCCTCAAATTTTGCATTTTCACAAGAGTAACTGGAGAAATTGCACCAATCAATTTGTTGTGTAATTTCTCCTGAGAATGTAGATACCCCCATATGTAGGAGTAAACGACTTTTGGCTCACAGTGAGGCTCAGAAAACAAGGAGTGACATCTTGTAACGCAGACTTTGATGGAATGGCCCACAAAAATGTTATTTTAGCCCCAATTTTTTTTTTTATTTTCGCAGGAAAAAAATGGACCCAAATTATGTTGTGCAATTTCTCCTGAAAACAACAATACCCCATATGTGGTCAAAACCTACTTAGAAGCGCCATATTGCAGTTCACATTTTTCTAGACTGGTTTGAGCGTGCCATGTCACATTGCAGTCTTGATAATTGTTTTATCTGCTGCAGATCTACTGGTTCACTGAATATTAAGCCCTGTATGACATTGCCCACACCACAGTTTTGCAGGTTTCTGACCATGGGAGTGGGGTTACAGAGCTAATGAACATGGAGGACTACATGGCAGAAGGTTTACTAGATCAGTAAGTGACACATTGCTGCAATCAGGGTCTCTGCCTCTACGTTTTGCTTCTCTACTATTAGTTGTCAAAACTCTGGTGACAAATTCCCTTTAAGTTACAATAGCTCCACTTTACAACGATCCACTGCACACTGTGACTGTTACATAGAGATGACGGCCACTACAAATCTGTAGGACTAAATACTACTGGAGTGTAAGCTTGGCAATACATCAGTGACATTAGTAAAAGGTCTAAATTATCTTCATGGCTACTTTGATTAAGCCTTAAGGACTAGAATTCAGACATACCTTTATAAGTAATGGCACGACATAAAAACGCCCTGTGCAGGCAATAACAAAACCACATTATTCTAAAAGCTTATATTGGTTTATGTGGCTGGAAGGTTTAGAATGCTGAGGGGGTCCTCTAATTTACTAGACACCCTAAATGAGATTTTTTTTTTTTGGGTTCGAATCACATTACAGGAAAGATACACGATGAAGAAGAGCTAAGTAAAGTGATACAGTCCTTGGATGTGTAAAAACAAATTATTATATTGTGCAAGAACTGTGAAGAGAATGGCTAATGAAATCAGTGATTAAAGGTCAAATAAGCTGGTTCAGATATGGTGTAGCAAGATGGCGTCTGTGTCTTGGACAATAGCCTGGAAGGAATCTTTGTAATGTAGAAGTGAAAACACTGAATACGATATATGGAGTGAAGTTGAAATGGACCTACCATAGACTGACAGTGGCTATTCACAAGTTGTGCAGCACCCATTTCCTGTCTGTAGCATGGTTCTTTGTTCTAAGAATAAAATTCAGTTGTGTGCCAACTTTCGTTGAGAGAGGATAGCGTATCTGATACATTCCTTTCTCTAAGCATGCACTCGGCTCATATTAGGTCAGGAACAGGCAATCGCTAAGATCTCACTTTAAGAGATCACCCCCCCACAGTACGACTGACAATACAGGCTAATGCTGAACCTATCTTACCACGCGATGCCACCTGTGCACATGCCAAGGACACGACAATCACATACAGCCTGTGCTGCTGCAGGAAAGCACTTTATTTAAAGCGGATAATCAAAAATTGTATAGAAAAAGCCAAAGAACATTTAATTGTAAGCCACTTTTCAATGTAAAGGTTTTTAAAAAGTTCTTCTGTTCTGTAATCACTTACTTTGCAGCAAATAACAGTATCCCCAGCATTTCTATTAAATCTCTAATAATGCCGCCACCTTTCTAAGTGGTCGGCGATGGGCCCGCATGTGCCAATGATCTTTTATTCTCTCCTGTAGTTTCTGGCGGCAATGCGGAGGATTGCAGAAACCAGTTACGGTATATATTATGGGTCATGATTTGGGAAGAGGGTCACAGCATTCAAATCAGTAGGCAAGAAAAGAAAATCTGAAAAATAGCAACTTCACTGATAACATTAAGGGCTCATTGAAGAATTTTTGAGATAACCCCTTTAACGAGTATTGAGAACCCCACCCTTCTCCTGCTGGGAGGCTAAATATAACCGGACCACAAGACAGGTCCAGGTAATTTTGGATGAGTAAATTAATCACCAGCCCATGATAACTCAGCATATCCCGCATTTCCTTTCTGGCAGCACGCTCCTGCCAGTAACACACATGTAACCAAGAGTCTGACAAAAACTGCAAATCCTTGAAATCCAAGAAATAGACGCTAGATGAGAAATATCACCAATATCTCCAGATGCGTTTCACCAGCTTCCACTACTAAACGATAAAGCAAAGACATTGAGTATTAAATTAATTCAAAAAGGGTTTTCCGGTTTCGTAAAGAAAAACTGGGCTTTATTTGTTCTCCACGGGTCCAAGACTGCATTTACACCGCTGCTCTCAATGTCTGTTACTGTCTGCAGAGCCAACGTTACATAGATGGACTCAATGGAACCATGGAGGGTGAGTAGAAAAGCTTGTTATTAAAAAAAAAAAAAAACTGCACTGCAGGTACACGGGTTTTCCAAGAGCTGAAAACCTCTTACCTGAATTCACAGCAACTTTCAATATTACTGCTACAGGTATTATGTGATGTATGATTTCCTTCTCCGTATGACACTAGATGCTGGAGGCTAGAAGTAACGCCCAATCAACCTGTCAATGCAGATATCAAGGATACACGATGGCTTAAGAGGCGAGTTTCAGGGAAGAAGCCAAAATGAAAACACAAGTAATTATAGGGTATTGGCCCACGAGTAATTATAGTGCATCACGCTCCTTAACATTGGAAAAGCAACCTTAACCCCTTCACCTCTGGGCCTGTTGTCACCTTCATGACCGGGCCAAATTTTACAATTCTGACCAGTGTCATGTGGTAATAACTCTGGAACGCTTCAAGGAATCCTACTGATTCTAAGACTGTTTAACGTGACACGATAGTGGTAACATTTCTTCAATATGACTTGCATTTTTTTGCGGAAAAAAAAAAACAAAATTGGCAAAAATGTTGAAAACTTTGCTATTTTCAAACTTTTAATTTTTATGCTCTTAGATTGAGTCAATGTCACACAAAATAGTTAAGAAACATTTACCACAGGTCTACTTTTTTAAATATCATTATTTTTTTGTTAGGCAGTTATAAGGGTTAAAAGTTGACCAGCGATTTCTCACTTTTTCCAACAAAATTTACAACTATTTGTTTTGAGGTTTTTTCGTAGGGACCACATCACATTTGAACTGACTTTTAAAAGCCTATATGACAGAAAATACTCAAAAAGGTGACAGCATTCTAAAAACTGCACCATTCAAGGTGCTCAAAACCACATTCAAGAAGTTTATTAACCCCTCAGGTGCGTCACAGGAATTTTTGGAATGTGGAAGGAAAAAAAAAATGAACATATAACTTTTAGTCACAAAAATTTTACTTTAGACCCTAAATTTTTTATTAACAGGAAAAATAATTGACCCCAAAATTTGTTATGCAATTTCTCCTGAGTAAACCAGTACTCCACATGTGGGGGAAAACTACTGTTTGGGCGCACAGCAGGAAGGGAATAAACGCCATTTGACTTTTTGAATGCAAAATTGGCTGGAATAATTAGTGGATGTTATGTTGTGTTTGGAGAGCTCCTGACGTGCTTATACAGTGGAAATCCCCCCTCCCAAGTGACACCATTTTGGAAACTAGATCCTCAGAGAACTTATCTAGATGTGTGGTGAACACCTTGAGACACAAGGTGCTTAACAGAAATGTATAACATTGAGCCATAAAAATAAAAACAATAAATACATAAATAAAAAAAATAAAAAAACACAATTTCCCCCCAAAAATGTTTTCTAGCCCCAAATTTTGCATTTTTACAAGGGTAACAGGAGAAATTGCACCATAAAATTTGTTGTGCAATTTCTCCTGCGTATGCAGATACTTCATATGTGGGAGTAAAATACTGTTTAGGGTCATGGTAGGGCTCAGAAAAGGAGTGACGTTTCATTTGGAGAGCCACTGATGTGCCTAAACAGTGGAAAACCCTGGCAGGTGACAAGATTATGGAATCTAGACCCCTCAAGGAATGTACCTAGATGTGGGGTGAACACCTTGAACCTCCAGATGCTTCACAGAAGTTTATACCATAGAGCAGTGAAAATAGAAATCACATTTTCTCCTCAAAAATGTTTTTAGCCCCAATGTTTTTATTTTCACAAGGATAGCAGGAGGGAATAGACTTCAAAATGTGTTGTGGAATTTCTCCTGAGTACGCAAATACCCCATATGTGGTCGAAAATTACTTTTGAGGCACAGTGCAAAGCTCAGAAGGGAAGAAAAGCCATATTGGAGTTCCTATTTTGCTTGACTGGTTTAAGGATGCCATGTCACAGAGCCTCTGAGGAGAAAGAACAGCATGAAAAATTATCATGGTGATCTGCTGTGAAGACACTGAACTTGAACTGCGTTGACCTCATCACTGGCTTTTCCCACGGTGTGGAGGTCACCGCAGTTCAGCCCGGCTGGGAACGCTGCTGCGCTTGCAGCAGCTCATTCACCAGTGGTTCTCAGCCTGGACGGTCACATTTTGGCACCGTCCAAATTGAAAACTATTAATCCCCAAACATGGATTACAGTGTGGGACAAAACGACAGATAGGTGAGGAATATTGTTGTTTTTTTATTTTTTGTTTATTATAAGATACAAGGGATTCAGTGGAATAAGGCGTGATACTCGCCTAACTGTGTTTGTTATTTTTATATAAAGATAGAAAACGGTTTTGTTTTATTTCTAATAAAATACTTTATTCTGGTTTTATTTACCATATAACTATAGGATTAGTAATGGATAGGTGTCTTACCTCTCCATTACTAAGCTGTGAGCTTGATGTCTCCTGACAATACAAAGGTGACATCAACACTACAAATATGACCCCCACTTGCCACCGCTACAGGGTAAGTGGGAAGAGCTGAGTAAAGCGCCAGAATTGGCGCATCTCATAGATGCGCCTTTTCTGGACAGCTGCAGCCTGGTATTTTTAGGCTGGGGGGGCTATATCAATGGCCCCTTACCAGTCTGAGAATACCAGCCCCCAGCTGTCAGCAAGGCCGGTTGTCAAAATGGAGGGGGGGCCCAGCCGTTTCTTAAATTATTTAAATAATAATATAAAAATAAAAAAATAAAAAATACAGCGCGAGGACCCCTCTATTCTTGATAACCAGCCTTGCTGAAGCTGACAGCTGAGGGTTGCAGCCCCAGCTGTTAACACTGTCTGGCTGGTAATAGAAAATAGAGGGTTTTTCATTCAGTTATAGAGCAAGCGTCAGCTGATGAATACTCCCATCAGCCGCTCCTGCTGTCACTGTTATTAGCGGCAGCAGGCTTAGGCTGATGGGAGTAATAGTCACATCAGCCGCCGCCTGCTGTCATTGTGATTACTTGAATATATTGTGATCAATTGATCAACATCAGAGCAGGGGAGAATGAGAAGAGCCGTCTTCAGCACCCAGCGCCAGGTAACAGCGCTTACTGTACCGCTGCTTCTCAGGCACCGATGCGTGTCACACGGATCGACAACCATGTGTGTAATCCGAGTGCGGGACGTTTTGCGGCCCGTTCTGACAAAAAACGGACATGTCAGTGTTTTTTGCCCACAGACACACGGTATTTAGCCAGCCACCAATTGTGCAAGTTCTCCCACTTAAAAAGATGAGAGAGGCCTGTAATTGACATCATGGGTAGACCACAACTATGAGAGTCAAAATGAGAAAACAAATACAGAAAATCACCTAGTCTGATTTTGCAAAATTTATTTTGCAAATTATGGTGGAAAATAAGTATAACCACTTTGTGGTTGCTTTTCTGTGGTTCTTAAATACTTCCACTTTTGAATAAAAGCTCCCACAGGTGATCGTAGATTATTTATGAAGGAAGAAATTTCATGAACTGACTAGATACAATAATGACATCCTATTATAGTAAAATGGTAGAATTCAGATCGCTTCTTAAAACAAGTTATTCTTTCACGAACATTCAAAAAGGCAGACTGCATTATACACCTGCAGCAGTGAGATTGAATGAAAAACCTGAAATCAATGAGTAATTGTTTGGTATTTATACACGCTATATGAACAAAAATGTGTTACAATTTTTATAAAAAGTACACAGTAATTTTTAGCATTTTTCAAGCATGAATATAGAAAATAGTGATTTTAGGCATGGTCACACTAAATAACCAGTTGAATTAACTCTTTAGGTTATTACAGTAAAGTGGATAGTAATAAGTGTTGGCTTTTGGATCCCCAGGTCCAATATAAGCAGCAGAATTCCTAAGGCCTGACTACATCTTTCTCCTCAGTGACAGCCAAGGATCCAACCTGCTCCTGCTAGAACACCAGGGGAGCTGCATTTAAATCCTCACATAGACTAAGTGCTGGCATGGAAACTGACAGATCTCATGACACTTACTCACATGTCGCAGGAGCTTCTTTGACTGTATATCTCATTCACAGCAGAAATCCATGCACACTGATCTTCAGTCACAAACTTTTCTATAATGCATCTACCACTTGTCATTATGCCCTAATGTATAACTAATATAAATATTTTTAAATGTACAAAAAGGAAAGTATTTCAGATAATCCGACATTTCCGCATGAAGCCTGGTGGGTCACACCTTACATACCTGGCTGATTAGCAGTACCCTACTCTTGTTCTCCCACCCTGAGGCAGAATTATTTTGCAATCAAATGGGTGGATGAGTCTCTATGTGTGTCCTAAGTGTATACAGATGTAGGACACTGGCTAAAGTAAAGGGTTATGTGACTGTGACGTTCGTTTCTCACAATGTACGTCATTTGCTTTCATCACCTAGTCTATTGACCTACCCAGTGCTGAGACATTGCTCTTCCCTTCTCCACTCAGATCCAGGTAATAGATGATGACTGCAGGATAATAGAGAATCACCTAATGATGTGACATCAAGAAACACTCCATCAGCACACCACACTGACACACTCAGGTACAGAAGACTAGTGTGCGGACCTGGACTTGGGGCTTTGTCAGACAAGTGCTTGTTCAGTCTATGTGCACCATAGACCCCACACCGTACAGACAGCACATGTTCTAGCCAGTGTGCCGGGACACATGGGTGATTTGCCACACGGATTGATTACAGCAGGTTACAGACCTGAATATTGCATGCAATGTATAGGCAGCTCCAGCACCCGGCCACCAAGCAGATGGACACACAGAGCCAGGCATGTTCGCAGCTTACAGACACGACTAGCCCATTTTACAATAGGACCTTCGGAACACAACCTTAGTGAGATTATAAAGAAGGCAATTCCTACAGGTGTGAAAAGAAGCATTACAAATTTCATTTTAACAACCAGTGAGCTCGTTCTGATGGGAAAATTTATAACTTATTTCATTTACTCATTTATATAGCGACATTAACCCCTTTCTGACATTGGACGTACTATCCCGCCCATGTGCCCTGGGCCCGTATAACCATGGATGGGATAGTGCGTCATCACCGATCAGCCGCACTCACGGGGGTAGAGCGGCCGATCGGTGCCAGATGTTAGCTGATTCTCACAGCTGACACCCGGCACTGAGTGCCAGAAGCGGTCACAGACCGCTCCTGGCACTTTAACCCCCAGCACACTGCGATCAAAGATGATCGCAGTGTTCCGGCGGCTGCAAAGGGGCTGACAGTCCCTCTGCTTTTGGATTGGAGACCCAGCGGCATGCCAAGGGGTCCCGATCGTTCCCATGGAAACCCGAATGTCGTCATGAGGACATCCGGTTCTCCAGGTCAAAGAGACTTCCTGACATGCACAATGCATGTCAG
>VIAB01002029.1:165653-179868 GCA_009801035.1 Oophaga pumilio | reverse complement strand
ATAGGGGAACATTGCGCATGCGACCGATAGCGCACGATGCGCTTTGCGATAAAACGCAAGTGTGAAAGTAGCCTGAGACTGATGATTCTTGGGTGCTTGCTTTTGTGTATGATGGTGATGATGACGCTCACACACTTGCTCTTGTGTGTGATGGTGATGATTATGCCCATGCGCTTGAGACTGATGATGCTTGGGTGCTTGCTTTTGTGTATGATGGTGATGATGATGCTCACACGTTTGCTTCTGTGTGTGATGGTGATGATGACGCTCACACACTTGCTCTTGTGTGTGATGGTGATGATTATGCCCATGCGCTTGCTCCTTTGTGTGATGGTGATGATGGTGCTCATGCACCTGCTACTGTGTGTGATGGTGATGATAATGCTAACACACTTGCTCCTGTATGTGATGGTGATGATGATGCTCACACGTTTGCTTCTGTGTGCGATGGTGATGAATGATGCTCATGTGCTTGCTCCTGTGTGTGATGGTGATGATGCTCACGTGCTTGCTCCTGTATGTGATGTTGATGATGCTTGTTCCTGTGCGTGAGAGTGATGATGCTTTTGCTCTTGTTCCTGTCTGTAATGGTGATGATGCTTGTGCGTTTGTTCCTGTGCGTGAGTGATGATGCTTGTGCGCTTTATCCTGTGTGTGATGGTGATGATGCTTGTGCACTTGTTCCTGTGCGTGAGAGTCATGTTGCTTGTGTTCTTGTTCCTGTGCGTGAGAGTGATGATGCTTGTGCTCTTGTTCCTGTGTGTGAGAGTGATGATGCTTGGGTTCTTGCTTCTGTGTATGATGGTGATGATGATGCTCACACACTTCCTCTTGTGTGAGCATGGTGATGATGGTGCTTACGCCCTTTCTCCGGTGTCTGATGGTGATAATGCTTGCACCTGGGTGTGATGGTTGTGATGCTCGCAATTGCTCCTGTGTATGATGATGATGCTCATGCAACTGCTCCTCTGTGTGATGGTTGATGATGATGCTCACACGTTTGCTTCTGTGTGTGATGGTGATGAATGATGCTCATGTGCTTGCTCCTGTGTTTGACGGTGATAATACTTGTACACTTGTTCCCGTGTGTGATGGTGATGATGCTCACGCACTTGCTCCTGTGTGTGATGATGATGCTCATGCGCTTGCTCCTGTGTGTGATGGTGAAGATGCTCGGGTACTTGCTCCTGTGTATGATAGTGACGATGCATGATGATGCTCACGCGCTTGCTCTTGTGTGTGATGGTGATGATTCTTGCATGCTTGCTCCTTTGTGTGATGGTAATGCTCATGCGTTTGCTCCTGTGTGTGATGGTGATGATGATGCTCACGAGCTTGCTCCTTATGATGATGATGATGCTCGCGCGCTTGCTCTTGTGTGTGATGGTAATGATGCTCGCATGGTTGCTTCTTTGTGTGATGATAATGAAGATACTCACGCGCTTGCTTCTGTGTGTTTTGGTGATGATGCTCACGTGCTTGCTCCTGTGTGTGATGGTGATGATGCTCGCACGCTTGCTCCTTTGTATGATGATGATGAAGATGCTCACGCGTTTGCTCCTGTATGTGATAATGATGATGAGGCTCGCGCGCTTACTCTTGTGTGTGATGGTGATGGTGCGTTCTTGCTCCTTTGTGTGATGATGATGCTCACATGCTTGCTCTTGTGTGTGATGGTGATGATGCTCACATGCTTGCTCCTCTGTGTGATGGTGATGATGCTCACACTCCTGCCCCTTTGTGTGATGGTGATGATGATGCTTGGGTGCTTGTACCATTGTGTGATGATGATGAAGATGCTCACACGCTTGCTCGTGTGTGTGATGATGATGATGCTGCTCACGCGCTTGCTCTTGTATGTGATGATGATTATGATGCTCATGCTCTTTGCAAGACTAAGAAACAGAGGGTGACGCTAATACTAAAGGGGTTCTCCTAAAGCATGCTGCATAGCAATGGAGAAAATAGAAGAGAAAAAGATGCATGCTAAAAAATAGGGAACTCCGAGGAAAATATATTAAATTTGAACTTTATTAATGTAAATAACAAATCACGTGCAAGAAGACAGACTAATAAAAACATTTAAAAAACCAAAGACAGGTTCAATAACTGGTTATGCCCTTGATATGGCTATAACCTAGCTCATACCATAAGGATACAACCTTCCCAAAACCTGTTCGATGACAAATGCACTAGCAGGATGCAGCAGGCCCCCACTGATAAAGGCAAGGGCAGCACAGGTGCCAACTACTGATAAAAACAGCCACCCACACACCTAGAAAATTATGGAGGGGTTGGCTGCCTAGTAGCAAAATTGCACACAAATAGGGCTTGAGTAGAATGCCAGTCACACAGGTATGTGTGATACAAAGCATCTGGCTAACAGCCTATTGATACCGTCCATAATATTAGCAGGTGGACTGCCCAGCACTATATATATGATACCCACAGAGACAGACGCCCCAGTTCACTAAGCCAACAAAAAGTGGCCTAGCTGCATCCTGCAAAAAATGATAAAAAGTGCAATAAAAGATTAAAAAATTAATGCATATGATAAATACATTAATTTCAAAAACAGCTAACATACAAAGGTGTGTGGGTTTTTATCAGTAGTTTGCACCTGTGCTGCCCATGCCTTATCAGTAGGGGCCTGCAGCATCCTGTTAGTGCATTTGTCATCGGACAGGTTTTGGAAAGGCTGTATCCGTATGGTATGTGTTTCTTTTTAATTTTTCTATGTTAGCTGTTTTTGAAATTAGTGTTAGGACTCGAAAGCATGAATACCCTTGATGTAGGTTTGCGAAATTATCTATTTTGGCCAGAATATTAACCAATACCTCATTTAATGTATTTATCATATGCATTAATTTTTTAATCTTTTATTGCACTTTTTATCATTTTTTGCAGGATGCATCTAGGCCCCTTTTTGTTGGCTTGGTGTACTGGGGCGTATATCTCTGTGGGGTACATATATATAGTGCTGGGCAGCCCACCTGCTAATATTATGGGCGTCATCAATAGGCTGTAAGCTGGACACTTTGTATCACACATACCTGTGTGACTGGTTTTCTACTCAAGCCCTATTTGTGTGCAATTTTTCTACTAGGCAGCCAACCCAGCCATAATTAGCTAGGTGTGTGGGTGGCTGTTTTTATCAGTAGTTGGCACCTTTGCTGCCCTTGCCTTTATCAGTGGGGGTCTACTGCATCCTGCTAGTGCATTTGTCATTGGACAGGTTTTGGGAAGGCTATATACTTATGGTATGTGTTTTTTTTTAAATTTTTCTATGTTAGCTGCAATAACCTACCTCCACAGAAATTCACAAAAATTCAAACTAATATACTGCCATTTGAATTTTTTGTGAATTTCTGTGGAGGTAGGTTATTGCCATATCAAGGGCATAACCAGCTATTGAACCTGTCTTTGTTTTTTTTAAATGTTTTTATTAGTCTGTCTTGTTGCACGTGAATTGTTATGTACATTAATAAAGTTCAAATTTTATATATTTTCCTGGGAGTTCCCTATTTTTTAGCATGCATCTTTTTCTCTTCTATTTTCTCCGATGCTCATGCTCTTGTTCCTGTGTGTTCTGTTGATGATGCTCACGTGCTTGCTCCTGTATGTGGTGATGATAATACTCATGCACTTGGACCTGTTTGTGATGATGTTCGCTCACTTGCTCCTGTGTATGATGATGATACTCGTGCGCTTGCTCTTATATGTGATGATGATGATGCTCGCGATCTTGCTCCTGTGTGTAATGATGATGATACTTGTGCACTTGCTCCTGTATGTGGTGATGATGATGATGATGATGATGATGATGATGCTCACGCGCTTGCTCCTGTGTGTGATTTTGATGATGCTTGCGTTCTTTCTCTTTTGTGTGATGATGATGCTCATGCTCTTGCTCCTGTGTGTGATCATGATGAAGATGCTCACGTGGTTGCAATTGTATGTGATGATGATGCTCACACGCTTGCTCCTGTGTGATGATGATGATGATGCTCACACGCTTGCTCCTGTGTGTGATGATGAATGCTTATGTGCTTGCTCCTGTGTGTTTTGGTGATGATGCTCGCACACTGTGCATTATTCATCCGGCTTTTGTGTCTGTACATCTCTTCCTGTCTGTATCACTCGTACATCCTCGGCTGGTGTTCTGTGAGGCACCACTTATCTCCTGATTTGCTTTTTATCTGCTGTCCTCCTGTCGTTCATTTCCTTCCTTTCTTTCTCTTCTGCCTTTTTGATTTGGCTACAGATGGATAGAAATCAGGAGGAAATGGACCGTGAGATATGGACGCTTATCTCCAGCTTTTCCTCCAGTTCCGCAAAAAGCAAAACAAATGTTTCAGAGGTCGTGTCGGTCCTCCCTCCTTCTTCTCTAGTCGCCCCTGCCGGTTCACCATTACCTTCTGTGCGCCACCATCGAGCTCAGGATATTGCACAATCTCGGGCAAGAGCTCACACATTCCCTCTATCTGGTGCCCCAAGTCATTCGCCTCAAAAAGCTACACATGAGGTATGAGGGCGAGGGTAGCTGCTGTCTGGTGTGTGCCGGGAGACGCAGCACTCTGTGCTTTGTGACTACGTATTGATGCTATGTCCTTTTTGCCATAACCCTCCAATTTCCACATCTTAAGGCCGAAGCCTTTGCACGGGCCACTCGTCAGGACTCTACAAATGTCCTTTTCTCTCAGACGCCGGGATTAAGAGGAGCAGAGAAGGTACAAGACCCCACTGTGTGCTGTGCATGGGGGGTGCAGGTCCGCCGCTGTGATCCTGACGCCATGTCCTGCTCTGTTCTCTTCCCAGTACTCTCTGGTATACAAGGGCTTCTCTCTTCTCCCGGAAGGGGTCTTCTACTGGTCCTTACCTAAACTTTTCCTTGGGGATAAGGTAAAGACGTTGTCGTCCCCTTATTCCCCGTGACACCAGACTTCTCCTGGAAGCTGCTTGCTCACAGCCATGGATTTTCAGGCCACGTTTATTACAGAATTTCTGACTTTTTGCCATGTTCCTATTGCAGGTGACGTCTTATGGTGGAACACTTCGCTACACACTGACCTACACATCTGGAATCCGGGGATCGCCACTGCCCGATGCCGATGTGCAGATTACGGTAATGCCAAGATCGGCTGCCATGGTGGATGCACTCCTGCCTGTGTCCAGGTCATAGTGGTGTCATGTGGGGGTCCTGGAGCTGAGAAATCAGATGACAGCGCAGCTATTGACTGACCTATCCTGATCTTCTGCGTTCCCTTCTAGGGCAATGACATTACCTTGGTGGCCTATCAGACTGAAGTTCGCCCTCGTGACACCAAAACCTTTGAGATTGCATTCAGAGAGGTGAGACTGAGCTAGGATGGGTTGGTGAGCCGAGCCGTGGCGACCGTTGCTTATTATCGCCATCATTTCTCCCATGCAGAGTCAGTGGAAGCGTCCAGATGGGCAGCAGGCCACCCGGGAGCATCTGATGATGGTTCTGGCAGATCTAGATGAGATTCTTATCCGAGCATCCTACTCCACTGACATGATATCTGCCAGCATAACCGGTGTGAGCATGGAGAGCGCCGGGCCCTCGTACACCAGCCTGCCACAGGCCCTAGAGGTGGAGGAGTGCCGCTGCCCTCCCGGCTACAGGGGATTGTCCTGCCAGGTGAGAAATTCGGCACCCTGAATCTGCTCTTCCATTGGGACATTATCTGCCCTTTCTGTAAGTGCTGAGTGTGATCTCCATGACAGGACTGTGCCCCGGGCTACACTCGCACCGGAGGAGGCCTGTACCTCGGACACTGCGAGCCCTGTGATTGTAGTGGACACTCGGAGACGTGTCACCCAGAGACTGGTGTCTGCTCGGTAAGCGCTGTGGTCCCAGAGACTACATTGGCTGTATTACAGGTGGACTGTACAGTGGAACATATTGGGGGCTGTAGTCTTCTGCTTGCGAAGTCCCAACTATGTAGCCATGTCGCAGAACATGCTTCTCACGGACAAGTCGTTAGTTAGGGTAGTCATGGAGTCCGAGGTCAAGAGCCAGAACTGTATTTCATAAACAAAGGGAAGAGACAGAGGTGCAGCCAGGCAACGGTCCGAGGTCAGAATACCAGGAGGATAGCGAGTCAGAGCAGAAGGGGTTAAACAGATGGATAGTCAGAACGAGGTCCAAGAACAGGCAGCAAAAAGATCCACATGCAGAACACAAGGCACAAAGATACAAATCACACAGAGCTGAATGTACGTCTGGCAGAAGTTTGTCTGGGACCAACAGCCCAACGAAGTAGCCTGACAATCACCTGGAATATTGAACACTTGGAGACAGCCAGCACCTCCCAGTCTCAGACTGGACGACTGATCTGTCAGTAACTGCATCCCAGACATACGGAGGGGTAGAATCGTGACACACAGGGCCGTCTCCAGCATGCTATAGCACCACTCCACTGTACAGGGTTATAGCCGTGTGACGTTACCCAGGAGTAGAGTCGCTGTACACGGTTTCATCTTGTCCGGACTTCTTTACTGACAATTTTCTTGTCCTAGAACTGTCTACATAATACAGCTGGTGAGTTATGTGACAAGTGTGCTCCTGGCTTCTATGGCGATGCCACTGCGGGAACCCCAGAGGATTGCCAGCTTTGTGCATGTCCATTAAGTGACCCGGAGAACCAGTAAGTATATCCATGTGTGTCAAAAGAAGAGAGTTGATATTGAGGTATTCTCTCCACCTATTCTGTCCATCGTATTTGATCCTAACAGAGCTGTAGTATTCTTTCCTCAATGTCCTCTCCTATCCTCGTCCTATCTTACATTTATGATCCTCTGCCCTCGTCCTCTTCTGCCCTGCTTTCATGCTCTTCTTCCCTCTTCCTGTTCTGCCCTCGTCCTGTTTTGCCCTCGTCCTCTCCTGCCCTCGTCCTCTCCTGCCCTCGTCCTCTCCTGCCCTCGTCCTCTCCTGCCCTCGTCCTCTCCTGCCCTCGTCCTCTCCTGCCCTCGTCCTCTCCTGCCCTAGTCCTCTCCTGCCCTAGTCCTCTCCTGCCCTAGTCCTCTCATGCCCTAATTCTCTTTCACCCTAATCCTCTCCTGCTCTCTTCCTATTCCGCACTCATCCTCACTGTTTTCTGCCCTTGTCATGTGCTGCCTCATCCTCTTCCGACCTTTTTCTTGTCTTCTGCCCTCATCCTAACTGTTTTCTACCTTGTCCTCTCTTGCCTTCGTCCTCTTGTTCCTTCGTCCTCTTGTGCCCTTGTCCTCTTCTGCCCTCATCCTCTCCTGCCCACGTCCTCTCTCGCCCTCCTCCTGTTCTGCCTTCGTATTCTCGTGCCCTTGTGTCCTCGTCCTCTTCTGCTCTTTTTATATTGTTTCCTCATGATATTTACACACTTCTCTCTGATTTTCTGTCTTTTTAATTACAGGTTTTCTAAGACCTGTGAGCCGGATGGTGCTGGTGGCTACAGGTGCACTGCCTGCCCCATAGGGTACACAGGACAATACTGCGAGAGGTCAGTCCTCAGATGGATCCTTGCGTGCTCGTCCTCCAGTGTACAGAGGGTCGGCTAGGGTCTCCTGCCCCTGACCTGCTCACTTCCCTGGTTCACTGCCGTGTAATGTATGGTTAGATCGGTGGCACATGTCCGGCACTTTGATTATTCTCCCCATCTGTGTGGAGATTGCTCTCTGTACCCGGCAGACAGGAGGAGCAGTGACACCAATAGTGCAGTCTCATCGTATGGTCTTATCTTTTGTGACAGGTGCGCTCCAGGATACACTGGCAACCCCAGTGTCCGTGGACAGAAGTGTGTCCCCGAGGGTAAGGAGGCATGCTCATGGTTGGGTGATAAAGCTGCTGCAATCAGTGTACAGTACCAGGTGATACATCGTCCCACTTCTATTCCAGACAGACAATCGAACTTCATTGTCCGAATTTATCCCGAGAAGAAATCAGTCACTGCAGGTAGTGAGACGAGTCTCCGGTGTCAGGGAAGTGGCGACCCACCATACTACTATTTCTGGTCGCGAGAAGATGGGAGACCTCTTTCTGCAATCACCCAGCTGCGTGAAAGAGGTAAAATAAAGCCAGAAACTGACATGTCTGGTACGTCACCCATGTCTGGTGTCTCCTGATATCGACTCGGGCAGAGTTTCATTGTGTGATGTCTCCTGATATCGGCTCGGACAGAGTCTCGTCATGTGATGTCTCCTGTTGTCAAATAGGGCGGAGTCTCATCGTGTGAGGTCTCCTGAGATCATGCCGCGCAGAGTCTGCTCATGTGATGTCTTCTTATATTGAGCAAGGCAGAGTCTCCTCGTGTGATGTGTCCTGATATTGGTGCTGACAGTGTCTCCTTGTGTGATGTCTCCTGATATCTGCTCGGGCAGAGTCTCATCATGTAATGTTTCCCCGATATCAGGCCGGGTAGAGTCTCCTCCTGTGATGTCTCCTTATATTGGGCAAGGCAGAGTCTCCTCATGTGATTTCTCCTGATATCAAGCTCGGCAGAGTCTCCTCATGTGATGTCTCCTTATATTGGGCAAAGCAGAGTCTCCTTGTGTGATGTCTCCTGATATCAGACCAGGCAGAGTCTCTTTGTGTATGTCTCCTGATATCAGGCCAGGCAGAGTCTCCTCGTGTGATTTCTCCTGATATCGGCTCGGACAGAGTCTCATCGTGATGTCTCCTGATATCAGGCCGGGCAGAGTCTCCTCGTGTGATGTCTCCTGATATCAGGCTGGGCAGAGTCTCCTCGAGTGATGTCTCCTGATATAAAGCAGGGCAGAATCTCCTTGTGTGATGTCTCCATATATTGGGCAAAGCAGCGTCTCCTTGTGTGATGTCTTCTGATATCAGGCCAGGCAGAGTCTCTTCATGTGATGTCTCCTTATATTGGGCCGGGCAGAGTCTCCTCTTGTGATTTCTCCTGATATCAAGCTCGGCAGAGTCTCCTCGTGTGATGTCTCCTTATATTGGGCAAAGCAGAGTCTCCTCGTGTGGTGTTTCCTGATATCAGGCCAGGCAGAGTCTGCGCGTGTGATGTTTTCTGATATCAGGCCGGACAGAGTCTCCTCGTGTGATGTCTCCTGATATCGGGCCAGGCAAAATCTCCGCATGTGATGTCTCCTTATATTGGGCCGGGCAGGGTCTCCTCTTGTGATGTCTCCTGATATTGGTCGTGACAGTGTCTCCTCGAATGATGTCTCCTGATATCAGGCCTGGCAGAGTCTCATCGTATGAAGTCTCCTGAGATCAGGCCAGGCAGAGTCACCTCATGTGATGTCTCCTGATATCGGTCGTGATAGTGTCTCCTCGTGTGATGTCTCCTGATATCAGGCCCGGCAGAGTCTCCTCATGTATTTCTCCTGATATCAGACCGGGCAGAGTCTCCTTGTGTGATTTCTCCTGATATCGGCTTGGACAGAGTCTGGTCATGTGATGTCTCCTGAGCCAAACCGGGCAGAGTCTCATCATGTTAAATCTCCTGAGATCAGGCCAGGCAGAGTCTCCTTGTGTGATGTCTCCTGATATCAGGCCATGCAGTCTCCTTGTGTTATTTCTCCTTATATTGGGCCTTGCAGAGTCTCCTGTTGTGATGTCTCCTGATATCAGGTCAAGCAGAGTCTCCTCGTGTGATGTCTCCTGATATCGGTTGTGACAGTGTCTCCTTGTGTGATGTCTCCTGATATCAGGCCCGGCAGAGTCTCATCGTGTGAAGTCTCCTGAAATCAGGCCGGGCAGAGTCCCCTCGTGCGATGTGTACTGATGTCAAACCGGGCAGAGTCTCATCGTGTGAGGTCTCCTGATATCAGGCCGGGCAGAGTCTCAACGTGTGAGGTCTCCTGAAATCAGGCCAGGCAGGCTCTCCTCGTGTGATGTCTCCTGATATCATGCCGGGCATAGTCTCCTCGTGTAATGTCTCTTGATATCAGGCCAGGTGCAGAGTCTCCTCGTGTGATGTCTCCTGATATCAGTGCTGACAGTGTCTCCTCGTGTGATCTGTCCTGATATCAGGCGGCGCAGAGTCTCGTCGTGTTATGTCTCTTGATATCAGGCCTGTCAGAATCTCTTTGTGTGTTGTGTCCTGATATCAGGCCACACAGAGTCTCCTTGTGTGAGGTCTCCTGATATCAGGCCACCCAGAGTCTCCTTGTGTGATGTCTCCTGATATTCGGCCATGCAGAGTCTCCTCCTGTGATGTCTCTTGAAATCAGGCTGTGCAGAGTCTCCTTGTGTGATGTCTCCTGATATCGGTTGTGACAGTGTATCCTCGTTTGATGTCTCCTGATATCAGGCCCGGCAGAGTCTCATCGTGTGAAGTCTCCTGAAATCAGGCCAGGCAGAGTCCCCTCATGTGATGTGTACTGATGTCAAATCGAGCAGAGTCTCATCGTGTGAGGGCTCCTGATATCATGCCGGGCATAGTCTCCTCGTGTGATGTCTCCTGATATCAGGCCAGGTGCAGAGTCTCCTCGTGTGATGTCTCCTGATATCAGGCCAGGTGCAGGGTCTCCTCGTGTGATGTCTCCTAATATCATGCCTGGCGTAGTCTCCTCGTGTGAGGTCTCCTGATATCGGTGCTGACAGTGTCTCCTCCTGTGATGTGTCCTGTTATCAGGTCGCGCAGAGTCTCCTCGTGTGATGTCTCTTTATATCAGGCCTGGCAGAATATCTTCTTGTGTTGTGTCCTGATATCAGGCCACGCAAATTCTCCTTGTGTGATGTTTCCTGATATCAGGCCACCCAGAGTCTACTTGTGTGATGTCTCCTCATATTGGGCCATGCCGAGTCTCCTCTTGTGATGTCTCTTGATATCAGGCTGCGCAGAGTCTCCTCGTGTGATGTCTCTTAATATCAGGCTGCACAGAGTCTCCTCATGTGATGTCTCCTGATATCATGCCGGGCGCAGAGTCTCCTCGTGTGAGGTCTCCTGATATCGGTGCTCTCCTCCTGTGATGTGTCCTGATATCAGGCCGCGCAGAATCTCCTCGTGTGATGTCTCTTTATATCAGGCCTGGCAGAATCTCCTCGTGTGTTGTGGCCTGATATCAGGCCACGCAGAGTATCCTCGTGTGATGTCACCTGATATCAGGCCAGGCAGAGTCTCCTCGTATGATGTCTACTGATATCACGCCGCCCAGAGTCTCCTCGTGTGATGTCTTTTGATATCGGGCCATGCAAGGGTCTCCTCGTGTTATGTCTCTTGATATCAGGCCGGGCAGAATCTCCTTTTGTGATGTCTCCTGATATCAAGCTGCGCTGTCTCCTCGCGTGATGTTTCTTGATATCAGGCCGCGCAGACTCCTTGTGTGATGTCTCCTGAAATCAGCCCGGGCAGAGTCTCATCGTGTCATGTCTCCTTATATTGGCCCTCGCAAAGTCTCCTCATGTTGGACAATACAGAGATGTGTGTTTGACTGCACACCAGTCCTCACCTCTCTTGTTCTCTCTCTCTCAGGTGAGATCCTGCACTTCCCTAACTTGCAGCCATCAGATTCTGGCATCTACATCTGTACCTGCCGTAACTACAAGTACGTGAACACCAGCCGAGCCGAGATCATCGTCGATGGTGAGAGAAACCGCCTGTCTTCATGTGCTTGCCTTAACGTTCCACAACTGGGCAATAATGTGTACCATGCTGGTCCTGTGCTCACCATTGCCCTGTGCTAATCACTTTTATGTGCTCACCACTGCCCTGTGCTGACCACCGCCTTGTGCTGATCACCACCGTGTGCTCACCCACTACACTGTGCTCGCCACCGCCCTGTGTGCGCCACTGCCCTGTGTGCGCCACTGCCCTGTGTGCGCCACTGCCCTGTGCTCGAAACTGCCCTGTGCTTCCCTCTGCATATTGCTGCACTCCACGGCCTTCTGCCCATTATATACCCTGCTGCCTTTTGCCCACTATATACCCTGCTGCCCTCTATATACAGTGCCTTGCGAAAGTATTCGGCCCACTGGAAATTTTCAACCTTTTCCCACATATCATGCTTCAAACATAAAGATACCAAACGAAAATTTTTGGTGAAGAATCAACAACAAGTGGGACACAATTGTGATGTTGAACGAAATTTATTGGTTATTTTAAATTTTTGTGGAAATATAAAAACTGAAAAGTAGGGCGTGCAGTATTATTTGGCTTTCAGTGCAGCAAACTCTCTCCAGAAGTTCATTGTGGATCTCTGAATGATCCAATGTTGTCCTAAATGACTAATGATGAGAAATATAATCCACCTGTGTGTAATCAAGTCTCCATATAAATGCATCTGCTCTGTGACAGTCTCAGGGTTCTGTTTGACGCACAGAGAGCATCATGAAGACAAAGGAACACACCAGGCAGGTCTGTGATACTGTTGTGGAGAAGTTTAAAGCCGGATTTGGATACAAAATGATTTCCAAAACTTTAAACATCCCAAGGAGTACTGTGCAAGCGATCATATTGAAATGGAAGGAGTATCATACCATTGCAAATCTACCAAGACTCGGCCGTCCCTCTAAACTTTCATCTCAAACAAGGAGAAGACTGATGAGAGTTGCAGCCAAGAGGCCCATGATCACTCTGGATGAACTGCAGAGATGTACAGCTGGTGTTGGACAATCTGTCCTTGGGACAACAATCAGTCGTACACTGCACAAATCTGGCCTTTATGGAAGAGTGGCAACAAGAAAGCCATTTCTCAAAGATACCCATAAAAAGTGTAGTTTAAAGTTTGCAACAACAGACCTGAAAGACACACCAAACATGTGGAAGAAGGTACTCTGGTCAGATGATAGTAAAATCAAACTTTTTGGCAACAATGCCAAACGATATGTTTGGCGTAAAGGCAACACAGCTCATCACCCTGAACACACCATCCCCACTGTCAAACATGGAGGTGGCAGCATCATGGTTTGGGCCTGCTTTTCTTCAGCAGGGACAGGGAAGATGGTTAAAATTGATGGGAAGATGGATGGAGCCAAATACAGGACGATTCTTGAAGAAAACCTGTTGGAGTCTGCAAAAGATCTGAGACTGAGACAGAGATTTGTCTTCCAACAAGACAATGATCCCAAACATAAAGCAAAATCTACAATGGAATGGTTCACAAATAAACATATCCAGGTGTTAGAATGGCCAAGTCAAAGTCCAGACCTGAATCCAATCGAGAATGTGGAAAGAGCTGAAAACTGCTGTTCACAAACAATCTCCATCCAACCTCACTGAGCTCGAGCTGTTTGCCAAGGAAGAATGGACAAGAATTTCAGTCTCTCGATGTACAAAACTGATAGAGACATACCCCAAGCGACTTGCAGCTGTAATCGCAGCAAAAGGTGGCGCAACAAAGTATAAAGTTAAAGGGGCCGAATAATATTGCACGACCAATTTTTCAGTTTTTGTATTTCCACAAAAATTTAAAATAACCAATAAATTTCGTTCAACTTCACAATTGTGTCCCACTTGTTGTTGATTCTTCACCAAAAATTTACATTTGGTATCTTTATGTTTGAAGCATGATATGTGTTGAAAGATTGAAAAGTTCCAGGGGGCCGAATACTTTCGCAAGGCACTGTACCTTGCTGCCATCTGCCCACTACATACGCTGATGCCGTCTGCCCTCTATATACTCAGCTTCTTTCTTCCCACTATATACACTGCTTCTCTCTGCCCACTATTTGCCCTCTGCCCACTATATACCCTGCTGCCATCTATATTCACTACTGTCCTCTGCCCACTATATACACTGCTTCTCTCTGCCCACTATTTACCCTATTGCCCTCTGCCCACTATATACCCTACTGCCCTCTGTATTCACTACTGTCCTCTGCCCACTATATACCCTGCTTCTCTCTGCCCACTCTATATCCTTTAGTCCTCTATATTCCCTACTGCCCTCTGCCCACTATATACACTGCTGCCCTCTACCCACTATATCCCCTGCTGCCCTCTACCCACTATATACCCTGCAGCCCTCTGCCCACTATATTCCCTGCTGTCCTCTGCCCACTATATTCAATGCTGTCCTCTGCCCACTATATTCCCTGCTTTCCTCTGCCCACTATAGTCCCTGCAACCCTCTGCCCAATATATTCCCTGCAGCCCTCTGCCCACTATATTCCCTGCTGCCCTCTGCCCACTATATACCCTGCTGTCCTCTGCCCACTATATTCCCTGATGCACTCTATATACCCTGCTGCCCTCTGCCCACTATATACAGTACAGACCAAAAGTTTGGACACACCTTC
>VIAB01002029.1:86117-108419 GCA_009801035.1 Oophaga pumilio | reverse complement strand
TGTGATCAGATTGCCCCTCTCTTCCATCCCAGACCTCGCTGGGTTCAGATCGCTCCTCACTCCTATCCCAGACCTCGCTGTGATCAGATCGCTCCTCTTTCCCAGACCTCGCTGTGATCAGATTGCTCCTCTCTTCCATCCCAGACCTCGCTGTGTTCAGATCGCTCCTCACTCCTATCCCAGACCTCGCTGTCATCAGATCGCTCCTCTCCTCTATCCCAGACCTCACTGTGATCAGATCACTCCTCTCCTCTTTCCCAGACCTCGCTGTGATCAGATCTCTCCTCTCCTCTATCCCAGACCTCGCTGTGATCAGATCGCTCCTCTCCTCTATCCCAGACCTCGCTGTGATCAGATTGCTCCTCTCTTCTATCCCAGACCTCGCTGTGTTCAGATCGCTCCTCACTCCTATCCCAGACCTCGCTGTCATCAGATCACTCCTCTTCTCTATCCCAGACCTCGCTGTGATCAGATCACTCCTCTCCTCTATCCTAGATCTTGCTGTGATCAGATCGCTCCTCTCCTCTATCCCAGACCTCACTGTGATCAGATCACTCTTCTCCTCTATCCCAGACCTCGCTGTGATCAGATCGCTCCTCTCCTCTATCCCAGACCTCGCTGTGATCAGATCGCTCCTCTCCTCTATCCCAGATCTCACTATCAACAGATCGCTCCTCTCCTCTTTTCCATACTTCGCAGTCATCAGATCTCTCCTCTCTTCTATCCCAGACCCCGCTGTGATCAGATCGCTCCTCTCCTCTATCCCAGATCACACTATCAACAGACCGCTCCTCTCCTCTTTTCCATACTTCGCAGTCATCAGATCGCTTCTCTCTTCTATCCCTGACCTCACTCTTATTAGATCGATCCTATCTTCTATCCCAAACCTCACTGTCATCTGCCTCGGGTGTCATTGCCCGCTCATCACACATAGTGGATTCTCATTATTCTAATGGTCTTCCATTGAAGTGGAGCCACTAATAAACCATGCCTTTTCTTTTCTCCTGTCCTTGGTTCTCCAAAGTTATTGTTGTCCTTCTCTTTTTTTGTTCCTCCTCTTTGGCCCACTTGTTTGCCTCCTTGGCACGTCTGCCCTAAATTTACCTCTGTGCCCTCTTTCTTCTTGGCTCTATTTTATTTTTCTGTATCCTGTTGTGAGGACAGTTTTCGGCAATGTGTCTTCTCTCTCAGCATCGGAAAAGGTTCCTGTGCTTAGGATTGAGTCATCCTCAGGCTCCTTGGTTGAGGGCCAGACTCTGGAGTTGGACTGCCAGGTGGCCGCTTATCCCGGGGCGGAGGTCACTTGGTACCGTCCCGGAATTCCTCTCTCACCGAACCATCAGGTAACCATTGAGCAGGGCACTGGTTTATTATGGAAAGCGTTCATGTGGCATTATCAGTCCATACTATGAGTCAACTCTTCATCTTCATACATCTGTCTCATTCTAGGTGTCAGGTTCTCGTTTGAGGATCCTCCAAGCGTCCGCGGATGACTCTGGAGAATACATCTGTCGTGTATCCGCCGGTGCGGTCACACAGCAGGCATCCACCTTCATTACTGTGTCCCGCATCTCTAGTGACCGTGAGTAGCAAGGCTGGATAGAGACCGAATTGACCAATCCCAATAAGACAGGCCATAGTGCTGGGTTTCTGCCTGCTTGTGAGGACCACCACCACATTTTCCATGTTATCCTGGGCGTTTCAGATCATTTGTGGCTTCATTGTACAATAATTAACCACATTGATTTCTGCTATCATTGGTTCATGCAGCTTTGGGCCCGGCCCTGAGGATTGAACCCTCTTCCAACTCTGTGGCTGAAGGTCAGACCCTGGAGCTGAATTGTGTGGTCTCCGGGTCCCCGAGTTCTGCCATTTCTTGGCACCGGAAGGGTCAGCCGCTCTCCCCCAACCACCAGGTGAGCGGCTGATGTCTGCAGTTACTCCTCTGATCACATCGGCCGTTAATGTCATCGTTGGGCTCTGCATTCAGCGGCAGCTGCAGATATTACAGGCGAGAATTGCCTAATGTGTATTGTCCTCCTGAACATAGCCATCAATCCTTCACTTGTACACAGGTGCTGGGATCTCGTCTGCGCATTGTCCAGGCCTCGGTGGCGGATTCCGGCGAGTACATCTGCCGCCTCACCTCCGGAGCAGTCACTCGTCAGGCCGTCATCACGGTGACTATTACTCGCGCCATTGGCCCTGTGCACTGTGAGTCGGATGATTGCATCTCTGATGAATTTTTAGGCTTTTCATTATACTTAAGTCCGATGTCCTGATATGTTCTCAGCTGGCATCACCCCCACCATCCGCTTCGAGTCCCCACTTAGTGCTGTGTCCGAGGGTCAGACTGTGGTCCTGAACTGTGTGGTGGAAGGACAGGCTCGTCAGGAGGTGTCGTGGTACCGACAGGGGCAGCCGCTCTCTGACAATCACCAGGTATCATCACTATTCCTACCAAGGCGTTGTCAGATGTGGTAACACTGCAGAGTGTATGAGGGCATCACCCAGGATCCCACTATCTGTGCCGAGCGGCCTTTCTTATAGTGTGACCAGACAGCCCAAGCATGTGCAGTCCATCATACACTGATGGGACTTTCCTCCACTCACACTCAGGTTGCTGGCTCTCGGCTGCGCATACTTAACGCCTCCCCCAAGGACTCGGGTGAATACATCTGCCAGGTGAGCGGCAGCTCCGGGATCCAGGCCGCCTCCATCACCGTCTCCATTGAAGGCTCCAGGCACAGTAAGTCTTTTATTATCTTGTATTTTCTCTTCTATTTTCCTTGCTGCCTTTTATCATCTTTTCTTATTTTTTCCTTGTTGCCTTTTAACATCTTTTCCTTTTTTTCCTTGTTGCCTTTTATCATCTGTTCTTTTTTGTAATAGAGAAAAAGATGGGCTATACAGCCCTAGCCAGCTCACCGACAATCACAGGTGCCCGGAACTCCGTCCTGACCAGACGTGCAGCAATCAGAGGAAAAAAAAGGGGAATTGTTCCAGCTCCTTTAAAATCTTACGTTCCTTTATTTCAAAATATCTTTAATAAAATCCTCATACAAAATGGAAGCAGCTCTGAGGCATGAAGGCGTACAGCGACGCGTTTCAATCAATAAGATCTTTGTCACAGAGCTGCTTCCATTTTGTATGAGGATTTTATTAAAGATATTTTGAAATAAAGGAACGTAAGATTTTAAAGGAGCTGGAACAATTCCCCTTTTTTTTCCTCTTTTCTTTTTTTCCTTGTTGCCTTTTATCTTCTTTTTTTTTTTTTCCTTGTTGCCTTTTATTATCTCTTCTATTTTCTTTGTTGCCTTTTATTATCTTTTCTTATTTTTCCTTGTTGCCTTTTATTATCTTTTCTTTCTTTCCCTGTTTCCTTTCCTTGTCGTTACTTTTTCTAGCTACCGTTTTGTGCCGTCTGCTGTTGCATTTTTTGTATTTCATGTCCAGGTTTACTGTTTTTCTGCAGATTTGTGACGTGAGCATCCTCTCTGGAAATGTCCAGTGTCACCTTTCTGACAGGTTTTCTTGCCATTGGAGCTCAGGGAATTAATTTCTCTTTGTGATGTTTATTTTCTATGTGATTTTGTTCTTGTAGAATTCCAATGTGAACGACGTCCGGAGGAGGATTTGTTTTTCCGGTTCTGTCTCGTTTCTACCCTTACTTATGGGGCTCTCATCGCAGTCCGCCTGACAGATTCCCGCTATAACGATGGTGGTCATTTATCAGAGTATTCTATTTCAGACTCCGGCATCTCAGGAGCGATTAGGATTGAACCGTCGTCCCAGACTGTGGAGGAAGGGCAGAACCTGGAGCTGAGCTGCCTGATGGAGGGGCTGTCCAGCCATTCGGTCACCTGGCACCGGTCTAATGGACGTCCGCTAAGTACTAATCACCAGGTACTTGAGGTACGGTCGCAGATATGCTGCCCACTGGCTCGGCAGACACTCATACTCCACTGTTGTCTGTCAGGTTGCAGGACCACGAATGCGAATCGTTGGAGCCACTGCGGCTGATTCTGGCGAGTACGTCTGCCGGGTGAACATCGGATCCAGGGTTCAGGAAGCCGCCATTACTGTCATCGTCCAGCATTCATCACAAGGTGGGTTGCATGGGAGATCTGCGCCAGGCGACAGCTCAGCCTATGGCCATCCATCCATTCCCAGGACAAGCGGCCAGAAACAGAAAGGTGTCCTCATGAACTTCTGACCATTGGGGTCCGTGGCCAATGGCTGAGGTTGTGTGTAATGACTTCCATCTTCTGTCTGTGTCCTCAGTGCCCGCAAACATCCCCACCCCGATCCTCATAGAGAAGACCCCAGGTCCCGTAGCCGAGGGGCAGACCGTGGATGTAAACTGTGCGGTCATCGGACATCCAGATGCCACCGTTACCTGGATGCGTCCAGGAGCGAGCTTCTCTCCAAACCACCAGGTAACAAAAGATCACCATGTGTCCGAGATGGTCCCTGCAGTCCTATGTAGCACCGGAGATACTGGAGTTGATGTTACCTGCAGTCCCATGTAACACCTGAAATAATGTAGTAGATGTTACCTGCAGTCATATGTAACACCTGAGATACTGTAGTAGATGTTACCTGCAGTCCCATGTGACACCAGAGATACTGTAGTAAATGTTACCTGCAGTTCCATGTAACACCAGAGATACTGTAGTAGATGTTACCTGCAGTCCCATGTAACACCATTCCCCCACTGTTGATGTGATTTTTAGATTTCGGGCTCCCGTCTCCGCATCGTGCAGGCCTCTAGTGCAGACTCAGGGGAGTATGTCTGCCACTACCACTCTCCTTCTGGCGCACTCAAGGCCTCCGTCCTCATCAGCGTCCTCTCCGGGGTGCAGAACGTGTACCGTAAGTTTCTATCTTCCCAATAGGCGCTCTTTGTCCTCTATGGGGCGCAGAACGTTCACGGTAAGTCCCCTTCTTCCCAATCGGCGCTCCTTGTCCTCTGTGGGGCACAGAACATTCACCGTAAGTCCCCTTCTTCCTACTCAGCGATTCTTGTCCTCTATGGGGCGCAGATCATTTATCAAAAGTTCCCTTCTTGCTCGGCAGTTCTTGTCCTTTATGGGGTGCAGAAAGTTTACCGTAAGTCCCCTTCTTGCTCGGCGGTTCTTGTCCTCTATGGGGCGCAGAACGTTCACCGTAAATCCCCTTCTTCCTACTCGGCGGTTCTTGTCCTCTATGTGGCGCTGAACTTTCACCGTAAGTCCCCTTCCTGCTTGGCGGTTCTTGTCCTGTATAGGGCGCAGAACGTTTACCATAAGTCCCCTTCCTGCTCGACGGTTCTTGTCCCCTCCGGGGTGCAGAACGTTCACCGTAAGTCACATTCTTTCTGCTCTGCCGTTCTTGTCCTCTATAAGGCTGTTGACATTCCTCTGATTTTCTAGGGCTCGAGTCTCCAGTCATCTCCATCAATCCTCCCAGTGCCACCATTCGCCAGGGGGAAAATGCCACATTTAAATGCCACGTTCACACGGGGGCTCAGCCGATACGTGTTACCTGGAAAATGGGCCAGAATCAGCCTGTGCAAGGTAAGGTGTCGGGGGCAGGATCTGCAGCGTCGGTGTGAGGAGCTCCGCTCATCTCTGCCCTGTCTCTGCAGATAATGTCCACATCAGCTCCAACGGCTCCATTATCACTATCGTGGGGGCCCATCACAAAAACCAGGGCGCATACCGCTGCATGGCCGCCAACGTCTTCGGGGCAGTGGACAGCGCTGTCACACTGGTGGTGGAAGGTGAGTGACAGCACGACATCCGCAGCAGCAGCCGCCACACTGGCCATGATGGTTTCTCATCTTCCCTGTAATTTCCAATTACAACTGGTGGCAGACGCCATTATTATCTTGCGTCTGCGGTGGAAATCATCGGTGTCCGTGCATTATTGTGTTCTAGGACGCCCCACAGTGTCGGTGATTCCTCCCGGACCCGTCAAGGTGAATGTGGGAGAAACCGTATACCTGGAATGTTCTGGGGTGGGAGACCCTCGTCCTGTGGTCAGCTGGCGTCGCACCGGATCCAGACAGGCCATCCGGCAACAGAACCATGTTCCACTGGACAGTCATGCGGTGCTACAGGTACTGTCCCCTGAGCCACCACACGCTCTGTACTGGACCTGTTCTACAGAACCGTCGTATCACCAATCGTCCTTTGCACACATAGGGTATGCTGCCCATGCGCGCAGTGTATACTGTCCCTGGGCACGCAGTATATATGGCCCCTGAGCGTGAAGTGTATACCCCATGCGCAATCTGTACACCTCCCCCGTGCCACAGTTCGCGAAGTGTATACTGCATGGGCAGTGTATACCGTCCCCACAAGTGCAGTGTATACGTCCCCATAGTTTATACCAACCCCATGCTCGAAGTGTATACCACCCTGCACACACAGGGAATATGTGGTGACAACATGTGTTTGATGGGCACAGTTTGGGTGGGATCCTGTGTGGATCAGCTCTCGGTTCTCGCCGTACGTGTGGCCACTGTATTCAGGTTCCTCATCGCTTTCTGCCATAGATTCCCTCGGTGAAGCTGGGCGACTCTGGATCTTACACCTGCGTTGGCCACAACCCGGCAGGCTCAGCCCAGGCCCTCGTGGACATAATTGTTGAAGACCGAGTGATGAAGCCGAGCTCTCCTGCGGCCTCCGTGGAGCAGTCCGTGCACGTGGTCCTGGCCGGCGAGACCGCCACGCTGCGATGTTCTGCTGCAGGTGACGTCACCCGTTTCTTCACAAATCCTTTTTTCTATTTTATCTGCAGAAACTAAATTCTTCCATTTCCTTGTTGTGCAGGAAACCCAACTCCGAGCATCGCATGGTCCAAGCTGCGGGCGCCACTACCCTGGCAGCACCAGATCGTGAACAACAGCCTGGTCATCCCCAGAGTGGCGCAACAGGACTCGGGGCAGTACATCTGCAACGCCTCCAACGCCGACGGCCACTCCGAGGTCTTCATCACCCTGCACGTGGAAAGTAAGAAGCACTCTGCAGCCGCATCCTCGCCGCACAGCCCGGACTGTGGGGACGTTGCTCACTCCTGACTGCAGAGTGTTGTGCTCCTGGCGCTGTCACTATCTGCATGAGCTCAGACAGGGCAACAGGTTACGGAGACCACCACCCACACCGAGCGCACCGATACTGCACACTTATGGTGATGTTGCTCTGAATACGGGTGTACATGTGGTGTCATTGCTCTCAATATGGGGGTACATGTGTCATTGCTCTGAATACGGGGGTACATGTGATGGTGTTGCTTGGAATACGGGGGTACAGGTGATGGTGTTGCTCTTAATACGGGGGTACATATGATGGTGTTGCTCTGAATACAGTGGTACATGCAGTGACGTTGCTCTGAATGCAGGGGTACTGTGACACTAGTCACAATTGTGACGCTAGTCACAACCCATGGACAGGCCGTGAGTCAGAGAAGTTTCCGGGGTCAATACCAAAAGAGCACCTAGTAAACCAAGGGAAAATACGAAGTCTTAAGTCAGGTCATATGCCAGGGTCAGAATACCGGAGAAACAATGGATAAGTAAAGGGGCAATAAGAAACGAGTAGTCTGAGCACGGTTGTGGAGAAACGGGGGGTCGGCGGGCACCCAATGCTGCTAGCCTAAACCAAATGGACCAGGTATCGTCCCACCTAACACCCGCTCTCCTGTTAAACCTGGGCATAACACTACACAGACAACACAGGGTTAGGGTGAATTTTTGTGGCAATACTTTATTGAACCACAACACCCAATAGCAAACAGAACAATCCCAACAATTACCCCCAATATGGTGCACATTACAGGGCCTCACACTTCCGCTGACTCGCCTGGATGATGATAGATTTTACGTCAGAGCTTCCAGGTCGATATTCCACCTGTGATATACACACAGAGAAGAGATATTGACAAGCGTAGGGAGATGACAGAGAACAGTCCATAGGAGGTACAAAGCCAGTTGACACAACGTCCGAGCTCCCAGTGTCGCTATTCCACCTGTGATATACACTCAGAGAAGAGATAACAACAAGCGTAGGGAGGTGACAGTTCATACTGTCCATACAAGGTCCAAAGCCAGTTGACACGAGAGTCACCACCTGGCTTATCTGACCATCTCCATGAAACCAGGCGACCAGCGAGTCCCAAAACCTGTTTTTCTCCAGACATAACCATGGTTCTGAGATGGTCACTGGATCAGATCTGTGTCCCTCGTGATGGTGTCATGATGAATTAGCTGCAGTCCTGTCTCTCGTCCGTTGAGGGTTGTGCAGAATGTCCCGACTGGTAGCTCTGTGTGATGAAGTGAGCTATTTTTAGAATTACCCAGTGGAACAGTTCATCCTCACAGCCTTTCCCTATCTACCTTCGAAGTCAACAAACTGGTTATAGAATGCAATACACAATTACCATATCAGCTCACAATAAACACACATTATGTACAAGTCACTCCTACAGACTTGCATAGTATGTTAAATGGTGTGCAAGTCTGTCTTCTTGACCCACCAAACATAAACACTTAAATCCACAAACCAATATACAGATAAAAAGTCAGCAGCAGAATATCAGATGCAAAGGGGCAATAACAAACGGATAGTCTGAACACGGTTCAAAGGTCAGCAGCAGAAGATCAGGTGTAAAGTGGCAATAACAAACAGGTAGCCAGAACACAGTCCAAAGGTCAGCAGTTGAAGAAGAAGAAAATCAGAACTTACAGCGCAGGGACCAGGCGACCAACCAACAGAGTGCACAGACTTAGAATAAGCTTTTGACTGGCAGTGATCTGGACCAGTGTGCTCACCTAAATATCAGGGCAATTACCATGAACAGGGAGCACCTGTGGAAATCACTGCACTTACCAGTCAGATAAAGCAGCCGAGCTGTCACTTAAACCACTGACCGCTCAGCACTGGATGACAGAGCTGTCCATCACTGAGTCGCACACATTCTGAGCAGAGGAATCATATGTGGTGTTATTACGGGGGTACATGTGGTGTTGCTTTGAATACAGGGGGTACATGCTATCTTGCTATGAATATGGAAGTACTTGTGGTGTTGTTGCTCTGAGTATGGGGGTACGTGTGGTGTCGTTGCTCTGAATATGGGGGTACGTGTGTCAATGCTCTGAATACGGGTGTACATATGGTGTTGCTCTGATTACGGGGTGTGGTAGGTCTGCTCACTCAGCAGTTGTCACTTCTTGGGTTTTTGGCTCGGTAATACCCACGGGAGAATGTAACTAAGTAATTACGGCCTTTCTGGAATAATGACGGAACACAAGCTAACCAATGTCCCAGTCCTTCTCTGTGTGGACTCGCCCGCACAGGAGCCCGGGTGTCTTCAGCTCCTCCTGGAGAACAAAGCTCAGTAGTCAGACAGTTAACTCCCCAGCCACACCCATGGGGAGGATATATGGGGAGTGGCCATCCTGCCCATCTCTCACCTACTTACCAAAACCCTAAACCCTTATCATGGGTGATTAACCTGTCCGCACCTAACATGCTACAGAGAAACTTCTGGGATCACGTCACGGAAAACAGCAACCTTCATGACACATATCTTCCCTCACATAAAGTGCCAGTAACACTGTCACAGGGTGTACATGTGGTGGTGTTGCTCTGAATATGGGGAAACGTGTGTAGCTCCCAATACGGATGTACTTGCGTAGACATTGCTCTGAGTACGGGTGTACTTGCGGGGAAGTTGCTCTGACTATGGGGGACATGAGTTGACATTGCTTTGAATACGGGTGTAATTGCGGGGACGTTGCTGAGTTTGGGTGTACATGAGGTGACATTGCACTGAATACGGGGTACATGTGATGTGGCTCTGAACACAGGGTACATGTGGTGATGTGGCTCTGAATACGGGGTACATGTGGTGATGTGGCTCAGAATACGGGGTACATGTGGTGATGTGGCTCTGAATACAGGGGTACATGTGACATGGCTCTGAATACAGGGGTACATGTGGTGCAGTGAGGATTTGTTTTCAGTGCCTTCTTTTTTCCGTTTTCCTCAGACCCACCATACGCTACTACCCTCCCCGATGAGCTGTCTGTCAGTGTCGGAGAGCCCATCCGGTTGCAGTGTTTGGCGCACGGGACTCCTCCTCTTAAATTCCAGTGGAGTAAAGTGAATGGTTCGGTGTCGCGCTCCGCCGAGCTGTATGACGGTGTCCTGCTCATCGGTCGGGCGGCAGCAGCAGACGCCGGCACCTACCGCTGTTTCGTCAGTAACAAGGTTGGAGAAAGTGCGGCCCTGACCCAGATCAGTGTTGTAGGTGAGTGATGAAGAGCTCCACATCCATGCAGAGGGCCACATCCTGGGGTCAGTTATGCCCCGCTGCTATCGCCCTCCTCACCGCGGGATCCTTGTGCTCACTGACTTCTACTTTTTCCTCTCTGCAGCTCCGTTTTCTGTCCGGGTATCACCTCAGGTCGACACCAAGGCTATAGGTGACACAGCGGAGTTCACCTGCACCGTCTTGGGAGATCCCCTGGCAAAGATCCAGTGGATTAAAGAGGGTGGAGAGCTCCCATCTAATCACACAGTGGACGGGGCCCGGATCCGGTAAGAGCGGTCTCTCCCCAGACACCCTGTCATTCCCTCTTCAGATCTAACCCTGGGGGGGGGTTGAAATGCCGCGCCGTGTACGGCCACTGTGTATTCGCAACCCTGAGAGCTCAAGCGGGGGATCTTTTACTGACTGCGGAGGGTTTGACCGCTGAGACCACCACAGTCCTAAGAATGAGGCCCATCTGTATGGAGCACATTTCTTGTGGTCCAGTTCTTGTCTGTGGGACCATCAGAGAAAGTGGAGCACCGACCTCCCCTCCACTCCATTCAGACAGAGCCCCCCCCGTTCATGGGTCGATCAGACCCCAGTGGTCATTGAGAGATCTCCCACCCTATGGAAAATTGTGAGAACATGTCCCTGTGCAGTACCTCTGCTCATGGGGCCGCCATCACTCCTGCAGGTTGGCGTCTCATCTGCGAGTCACTTATACTCCAAGGATTATGCACCAACCACTCGCCCTAATGCTATGGAGAAGCACGTCACCCCAATGTCTGGCCCATCACCCAAGGTCTGGCGAGTCACCCCGAGATCTGGCCCCATGTGTTCAACCTGAGGTCTGACTCGTCACCCCGAGGTCTAACCCGTCACCCCAAAGTTTGGCCCCGTGTGTTGACCCTGAGGTTTGGACCGTCACCCTGAAGTCTGTCCTCGTGTGTTGACCCTGAGGTCTGACCCGTCACCCTGAGGTCTGGTCCATCACCCCGATGTCTAACCCCATTTTGTCACCCCAGGATCACCAACTTGGAGCGCGGGAATGAAGGCGTCTATACTTGCAGAGCCAGCGGCAAGTTGGGTCAGGCCCAAGACAGTGGGAAGCTGGTGGTCCAAGGTGAGTTCCAGGCCTCCGGGACCGGATGGGGACTGCTGGAGCTGGTCTGTTCCTGACGCATCCACATACTATGCTCGTCTTCTCACCGTCAGTGCTGCCGTCAGTCAGAATTAACATCCGTACCTCGGTGCAGACCGTCCTGGCTGGAAACTCTGTGGAGTTTGAATGTCTTGCTATTGGAGACCCTCGAGCCAAAGTCACCTGGAGCAAAGTGGGAGGCCGGCTGCCGAGTGATGCCATTGTGAGTGGCGGCATGCTGCGGATGGAGCAGGTGAAGCAGTCAGACGCTGGACAGTACCGCTGCACAGTCACCAATCACGTGGGCGAGGTGCAGTCCCATGTCATCCTCCATGTACAGTGTAAGGGGACGTTCTTGTTTTATCTCCTCCTCTTCTTCCTCTCGATATCTTCTGACTCATTAATGTCTTCATCTTCACAGCCGTCCCGCAGATTGCTGCCCAGCCAGAGATGAAGGAGATCACCACCGGATCCACCGCTGTCTTCCCCTGCCTGGCATCTGGATTCCCGGTGCCTGAAATCACATGGACTAAGGTACATTTTGCGCGGCTCTCCACCCGGGGTACACCACCACATATGGGCAGTCGGAAGGCCCAGTAACCGGGAAACACCACCACATGTGTACAGTCGGAGGAGCCCTCAGTACCCGAGGTATACCACATGTGGGCAGTCGGCGTGCCTCCCCTGTACTCGGAGTACAGCACCACATGTGGGCAGTCGGAGTACCTCCCCTGTACTCAGGGTACAGCCGCCACATGTGGGCAGTCGAAGTACCTCCCCAGTACCCCGGAGTACACCACCACATGTGTACAGTGGGAGGGGCCATCAGTCCCCAAGATATACTACCATATGTGGGCAGTCGGAGTGCCTCCCCTGTACTTGAGGTACATCACCACATGTGGACAGTCGGAGTAACTCCCCCTGTAGATACATATGTACATATGATGTCTGAGCCATCTGACTCTCCTCTGTGTTGTAACAGCTGGAGGGCGACCTCCCCAGTGACGCTGGAATAGAGAATAACGTCCTCACGATACCGTCTGTGAAGCCTGAAGATGCCGGCACTTACGTGTGCACCGCCGCCAACCGCCAGGGCAGAGTCACCGCCTTCTCCATGTTGAAAGTGCGAGGTGAGACGTTGTATGAAGAGAATTTGTAGGGTTCATCTACGAACGGTTCTTGATATGGGAAAGGCTTCAGAGCCATATCTTTTCTGGCACAGGTCCTTCCCAGGGGCAGTGTCCTGCCTGGCAGAGCTCCTTCTCGCGGGGTGTCCTGTCTGGCAGAGGTCCTTCTCCGGGGGGAGGGGTGTCCTGTCCATCAGAAGTCCTTCTCGGGGCCGGTGTCCTGTCCAGCAGAGGTCCTTCTTAGGGGCGGTGTCCTGTCCGGCAGAGGTCCTTCTCGGGGTCGGTGTCCTGTCCGGCAGAGGTCCTTCTCGGGGGCAGTGTCCTGTCCAGCATAGGTCCTTCTCGGGGGCAGTATCTTGCCTGGCAGAGGTTCATCTCTAGGGCGGTGTCTTGTTCGGCAGAAATCCTTCCCTGGGGCGGTGTCCTCTCCGGCAGAGATCCTTCTCCGGGGCAGTGTCCTCTCCGGCAGAGGTCCTTCCCCAGGGCTGTGTCTTGTCTGGCAGAGGTCCATGTTATGGGCCGTATCTTGTCTGACAGAAGTCCGTCTGTCTGGCAGAGGTCCTTCTCTGGGGCAGTGTCTTGTTTAGCAGGGGGCCGTGTCTTGTCTGGCAGAGGTTGGTTTCTGGGGCCATGTTTTGTTCGGAACAGGTCTGACTCCAGGTCATGTCTTGAACGGCACAGATTGGGCTCCAGGGCTGTGTCCGGGTTTTGTTTGGTAGAGGTCCATCGCCCGTACCATGTCTTGTCTTGTTTGGCAGAGGTCCGGCTCCAGGTCTGTGTTTTGTTCTGTAGAGGTCCAGCTCTGGGGCTTGGCTTATTCGGCACAGGTTCGGCTCCGGGACTGTTGCTTGTTCGGCACAAGTCCGGCTCCAGGGCCTTGTCCTGTTCGGTGTAGGTTCTGCTCCAGGGTTGTATTTTGTTCTGTAGAGGTCTGGCTCTGGGGTCTTAACCTGTTTGGCACAGGTCTGACTACAGGGCCTTGTCTTGTTTGGCAAAGGTGGCTGTGTCTTGTGCGGCACAGGTCCGCCTCTGGGGCCATGTCTTGTGCGGCACAGGTCCAGCTCTGTGGCCGTGTATTGTGCGGCAAAGGTCCGGCTCCTGGGCCTTGTCTTGTGTGGCACAGTTCCGGCTCCTGGGCCTTGTCTTGTTCGGCACAGGTCCTGCTTCGGGGCCGTGTCTTGTTCGGCAGAGGTCCTGTTCCGGGGCTGTGTTTTGTTCTGTAGAGCTACGGCTCTGGGCCCATGGCTTGTTCGGCATAGGTCCAGCTTTGGGGCCTTGTCTTGTTTAGCACAGGTCCTGGTCCTGGGCCGTGTGTTGTTTGGCAGATGTCTGGCTCCAGTGTTGTGTTTTGTTCTGTAGAGGTCCGGCTCTGGGCCCTTGACTTGTTTGGCACAGGTCGAACCCCAGGACCGTGGCTTGTTCGGCATAGGTCCAGCTTTGGGGCCTTGTCTTGTTCGGCACAGGTCTGGCTCCTGGGTCGTCCGTCATTTCTTCTGTTTTTCTTCATATATTTCAGAGAGGGTTGTACCGTATTTCACCGGTCATTCCCACCTTGCTCTGCCGAGCCTGAAAGATGCCCACAAGAAATTTGATATAAAGATCACCTTCCGGCCAGACTACGCCGATGGTAAGAGCACAGCGTTGGCGTGCACTGTATGTATATATTATATGTATACACCATGAAGGGTCCAGGGTAATGATGGAGCTTTCCTCTACAAGACCTGAAGGAGAAGAAGCCGGTGGGGACGGTTATTGCCGCATGTTCCGGCTCCTGTATTAGCAGCTCTGATGACTGACTGTAATATCAGTCACCTCTGCTCTTACTGTAAAGACCCCCTCCATGGTATTAGGCCTGTGACTCCCGGCTGCTGGTCTCCTCTCACTCTGTACTCCTCTTCTCTCCCCAGCCCTCGTTTTGTACTCCGGTAAGTAACCGGCCTTGCATGTCAGCCTGCACAGCCGTCCTCCCGTCTGACCCCATGTTTGCAGTGTTCAGGATGGCGAGTTACAGTAGAGTTGCGTGAACCCTCGTCCTGGAGGGCAGCGGCCCCCCGAGTGCAGTCACAGCTTGGTCTGAACCTGAGAAAGGACTCCCATCATGCATTGCTGTGTGCACCATGTGATTGTAGCAGATTCCTCTGGGGATGAGACCCCCACATGTCACCGACTCCCCCCACCTTAACAACTTGGGCGGAGCCGTTCAATGTTCAGCATCACTACCATCATCCCCCTCCGTATAGAGACCTCGGTATCACTCCTATCATACCCCTCATTTTAGAAGACTCTGTATCACTCCCATCATCCCCCTCTTGTAGAGGCCTCAGTATCACTGTAGGAAAAGCAAAGCTCCAGTGTCGGCCGGAGAAAATAAAGGACCAAATTCACCAAATTAATTAGGAAATATAGCAATAGTGAATATAAAATATAACTTTTAATAGTACTAAATAAAACAAAAATACCGTGTGTCACCCAATAAAAGAAGCTGTCAAATCAGTGAATAATGCAAATGCTCTATAACTGGCACTGAGACGAGCAACTTAACTTAGGATAAAAAGTGCCACTTGTGGTAGCAAAGTGGCAACAATGTATCATGGTGCAACCACATGGGGGAATCAACAATGTACTACCCTCCAAAATTCAAAGGCTGTCACCAGGAACCACATACATAACGCATAATATAATGTATTGTGACAGATTAAACACATAAGGTGAGAAAAATAACGATCTCACCATTAATGTGAAGAGGTAACGGGAGCCTTTACAGGAACCATGTAGCATATGGAAGGTCTCTGATGCATCCAGCGGGAAGACAATCCCCTGTCATTCCCTAAGGGGCTATCAATAGACTATTCCCCAAGCTCCCGCCCTAACAAGGGCAGTCCACAACTAGCCCTACAATGGAATTAGCCCTGCACTTTCCCTATGAGGATGTCCCGACGCGTTTTCTCCAAGCAGATTCATCAGGGGACTGACTTGTATTAAAGTGCAATGGTACTAAAGTGGAGAGACATAAGGCCCTTCTGCTCTCAATGCTGTCTGCAGAGGCCTCAGTATCACTTCCATCATCCCCCTCCTTGTAGAGGCCTCTATGTCACTCCCTAAAGGATATGAGAATGTCAGGAACGAGTGTGTACGTCAGGAGCGAGTGTCAGGAGTGAGCGCGTGTCAGGAGTGTGTGTGCGGTGCGTGTCATGAGTGTGTTTGTCAGGAGTGAGTGCGCGTGACAGGAGTGTGTTTCAGGATCGAGTGCGTGTCAGGAGCCAGGGACGGTTTTAGGCAAAGTGGGGCCCTTGTCAAAAGTTTAAAATAGGGCCCAAAATGCTGACATATTGCACATCACACAGAAACAGTTCGGTTGTAGTTACATACGCTGAGTTAATGCCGCTAAATGAGTGTGATCGACAATATTGAAGTCGTTCGACACTTGTTTCCCAGCCTCTTTCCACCTGCTGAGGAAGAATACTGGGGACAGAACAATCACTATTAGATCAATCTGTCCTCATACAGTATCATGTTATCAGCAGCCCATCTGCTCAGAACAGTGATTTTTGTTCCGGCATAAACAAGTCTATTAAAAAACAAGACATTACCACACAAAAAAACAACCAAACATGCTGCCTACCATGGCCTTACAAAATGTGCCATGATTGCAAAATACCTAACAGCGGAGGTTGGCACCCTGAACACAAACGAGATTGGCGCCCCTGCTCCTCGGCGGCTGAACCCTAATTCTCCTATGTATCCCTGGACTGGTGCAACATGTGGTCACTCAATTAACCAGGAAAGAAGCATATAGAGGTTGACAATAGAAGGTAGTTGGGCAGGCAACAATAGAACAGTGTGCAAAAAAGAAGTGATAATGACACAGACAATAAAGTGACATGTGCATAACAAATAAGTAAGTGACTATACTGTTCCCTGTAACTGTATGCCTTCCTGTCAGCGGAGGTTGGCACCCTACTGGTCAGCGGATGGGCGCCCCCGCTCCACGACGGCTATCCCTTGAAATCCCTGATCTAACTGATAAGTATTGACAAAGGTAGAAAAACAATGCAATAGACATAGGAGACATAAACTGTGCCAACAGCCCGATATCAACATGTAGTCCCCTCATAGATCATAATGCAGTCACCCCATATAGCATAATGCAGCCACCCCACAGAATATAATGTGACCCCTCATAGAATATAATGTAGCCCCCTGTCACGTACCCGCTTCTCAGCACGTGACTTGGGGTTGCGCCTGCAAGGGTTAATCTATCTCCTCTCACTCAGTCCAGCATTCAACCTCTGTCCTATGCTGCAATTGGAGCATAAATCACACCCCAACACAGACCATGCACCCCTCTTCATACACGCTGCCACCACTCACCGAACACACGGGCGATGAGTCCCGGAAGTACTACTACTACTGTCTGCCAATCACCAGAATCATACACTCTAAGGCTATGGATTCTTTTAGAGCATACAAGGTTCAGACTTATTAAACTTTTAAGCTTTATTTGAAAAGGTACAGTGCTTACAATAAAAGGATATAAAAATATAGAAATAAAAGTGACATACAAATATGCAAAACAGTTATAAAAATTAAAGTGAGAAACTTACAGAAATATCTAAACTTTGTTGTCTGGTATTCTGTTTCCTGAGGGAGGAAGTATGAAAATGGATCACATCAGCTTAGCTGCCCTCAAACTGTGAACCCCTTTTTTTTGTGGAGGGCCTAATTTATAGGTTTAGCCTGGAGATCAGATTTCTAGACCAGCTCTTCATGTTAGTATTCTAATTCCTGGTTTGTGACTGGACCATGGCTACTTTACCAATGAATACATTTTTTTTTCTAGACACTCTTTGTGTAACCTTTCTTTCTCATAGTAAATAGCAATTATCAAGCTGCACTAGGTCCCATTTGGCGTTTCCCTTCAAAGGCATCAGCTGGTGTGAAATGTTTCCAATTCTGTGTGTTCTCAGGAAGGCACCCTGGGGTCGGGGACTCTGTGACCAAGAAACGTATGTTATGACCTTTGTGAGACCTGCAACCTTAAGGACAGATGCTAGTTAACTGCTGGCCATACATATATATATTTTCACTACACTGAATATTAGGGTTATAGAGACCCTAAAAGAGCCAAGTCTGGAGTACAGAACATGGGCAGATAGAGGTTATTATCAGAACATGTTACCAGTGGTAAAAATGACTCGCTGATCACATTCTCCACCCAATATAATCCGCAGAGTTTGGAGATCATTCATATTAGAAAAGTATCCTCCAATATTAATTAAAGATGCCTGGGTTTCAGGGGTCCTAAAAATCAGGGGTGAGGTGTGTTACTAAGAGAGCGCCAACACCGGACAAAAAGAGAAACAATCTTCCCAATCTACAGGGCTTTCACTTAAAGGGAATCTGTCACCCCATTTTTGGACTATGAGATACGGCCACCACCATCAGGGGCTTAAGGTACTGTCACACTAAGCGAGATCACTAACGAGATCGCTACTGCATCACCGATTTTATGACGCAGTAGCGATCTCTTTAGCGACTTAGCTGTGGGTGACATGTAGCGGCGATGTCGCTGATCGCTTATGAACGTTCTGAGCCGTTTTTTGGTCGTTGGTGTCCTGCTGGTGAGCCTGAATCGCTGAGTGTGACACCCTTTATGAACGACTTTACCAGCGTCGCAGGCGGGACTAGGTTTTCCCAACGACCGCAGAGGTCGTTATACAGATCGCTGATCTCTGATGAGATCTTTGTGTTTGGAAGCTAACTAGCGATCGCACCAACGATCTCGCCAGGTCGTGTCGTTTTCGTGATCGCTGGTACGATCGCTAAGAGTGACAGTGCCTTTATCTACAGCATTCTGTAATGCTGTAGATAAGCCCCCGATGTCACCTGAAAGAGAAGAAAAACTAGTTATATTATACTCACCCAGGGGCGGTCCGCCGTCCGGTCCGGTCCGATGGGCGTCGCGGTCCGGTTCGGCGCCTCCCATCTTCTAGCGAAGCCGGCCTCTTCTTTCCGTCCCTCTCTGACATTTCCCGGCGCCTGTTTGTCACTTTGTTGTGTTTTTTTTTCTGGCTCTTACACATTCTGCCTGCTTTGTCCTCCATGGGGGGGTAAATTCCCAGGTGACTACTTTCTATCTCCACATACCCCTGTGCGGCGCTGGAGCCGGACACATCAGATTCCTCCCACTTTACTTTGTTATATACCATGATCTCAGCTCCAAGCTGAAATGCGTGGCTCGTCTCCTGTGGATTTCTGATGGTCACCAGCACATTTATCTTTAATATTGGAATACTAAAAGTGAGTTTTTATAAACCTTTTTCCACCTTGGTTTCTCATCGCTGGAGATTACTTTCCTCCTTTTTGCGGTGGCAATCGGGTCAGTGGTTATGGGGTTGATGTCAGTTGTGTAATGTCCGCTGTTATCAAGCCCAGGGGTTAGTAATGGAGCGGCATCTGTCAGACATCCCCACAACTAACCCCAGAGTAAATATTAAATAGACACACAAACAACAGTCATTTAATTGTAAAAATCACTCCCCAACAATTACCCTCTGTTACCGACTTATTACTAAAAATAAAAGTAATCCACAGAGTCCACCGTAAATCCATAATAAGGAGGTCTGTTGTGAAGGCTCTGGATCTGACTTTGTAGTTTGGGCTCCCTCTGGTGGCTGCTGATAGTAATGAAGCTGCTTCAGCTAACAGAAGTCCATCAGCTGGTGGCAATCAGGTAGCACTGACTGGGGAGATATAAGGAAGTAACCTTCCCATGATCCTTGCCCGTGATTAGTTGTTCTTCCTGGTTCCATTTGGAAGTCAGCTTGCTTCCTGCTACGTTCATATAAGTTATTTGCTGCTTGTTTCTTTGGCATTTGTTTTCCTTTGTTTTCTGCCCTTTTGGTGTGGGGACAGCCAGGTTCCCCGGCTGGGGCCTGCGCTGGTCTCTGTTTCTCATTTACCTCTATTTTTGTTCAGTCCCTGTTTTTTCAGTATCTGCTAGTAGGCTACCAGCTCACACCAGAGGTCTGATCTAGCGGGGAGAGATCATGCAGTCTCAGTATTTTTTGAAAATCAGAAGTGTTGGAATTTTTGTTAGGGTTTTGCTGGATTGCAGACAGTATTCTTTCCTGTCCTATTCTATCTAGCCAGTTTTGGGCCCCAGCGTTTGCTTATTCTGTTTTCTGCCTGTGTTCGTATTTCATCTTGTCTGACCGCCAATATATGTGTGGGGGCTACCTATTCCTTTGGGGCGCTACTTTAGGGCAGTTAGCTTTCCCCTCTCTCTCTTTAGGCTTAGTTAACTTTCCGACTGTGTCGAGGCGTCTAGGTCATCGTAGGTACGTCCCGCGGCTACTTCTAGTTGTGCGGTCAGTTTAAAGGGCCGGAATCCGCTAGTTACCAACCTCTCTGGGTGTCTGGTTGCCTTGGCTATTTTTTGCTACTGTCCTCCTCGGCTACCAAATCATAACAGAGGTCCACGACAATCCCCGACTCTGCTACATCCGGATGCAATGCTGAGCAGTGACATCAGTAATCTGACCGCTCAGCACAACCACTGGAAAACACTGAGAGTAGCGTGAGAAGCGGCGGCAGTGACGAGTGGTGACATCAGTAATGTGACCGCTCAGCACGGCTGCCGAAACACTGAGAACAGCATGAGAACCAGAGGCAATGACGAGCCGAGACATCAGTAATGTGACTGCTCAGCACATCCTCCGGAACACACTGAAAGCATCATGAGAACCAGTGGCAGTGACGAGCGGAGACATCAGTAATGTGACCACTCAGCACGGCAGTCAGAACACACTGACAGCATCATGAAAGTCAGCGACGGTGACGTTAGTAATTGTGACCGCTCAGCACGGCAGCAGAACACACTGAGAGAAGCGTGAGAACCAGCGGCAATGACGAGCGGAAACATCAGTAATGGGATTGTTCAGCACGGCCGCCGGAACACACTGAGAGCAGCGAGAGAACCAGCAGTATTGACGAACAGTGACGTCAGTTACGTGACCTCTGGGTCCTTCCCCCGAGGTGAGAGAAGTCGACACTCCCTTCCCCTGTGCAATCCTTCACAAGCGGTAACATCAGTAATATGACTGCTCAGCATGGCTGCCGGAACAAACTGAGAGCAGTTAGAGAACCAGCGACAGTGACGAGCAGAGACATCAGTAATGTGACCACTCAGGACAGCCAGCAGAACAAACTGACAGCAGTTTGAGAACCTGCGGTTGTGATGAGCGGTGACATCAGTAATGTGACCGCTCAGCACTGCCACCAGAACACACGGAAATCAGCGTGAGAACCAGCCGCAGTGACTAGCGGCGAGATCAGTAATGTGACCACTCAGCACGGCCTCTGGAACACACTGAGAGCAGCATGAGAACCAGCAGTAGTGACAAGCGGAGACATCAGTAATGGGATTGCTCAGCACGGCCACCGGAACACACTGAAAGCAGTATGAGAACCAGCAGTAGTAGTGAGCGGTAACATCAGTAATGTAACCACTCAGCACAGCTGCTGGAACACACTGAGAGCACCGTGAGAACCAGCGGCAGTGACGATCGGTAACGTCAGTAATGTGACCACTCAGCACGGCTGCCAGAACAAACTGAGCAGTTTGAGAACCAGCGGCAGTGACGAGCGGAGACATCAGTAATAGGATTGCTCAGCACGGCCACCAGAACAAACTGAGAGCAGTTTAAGAACCAGCGGTTGTGATGAGCGGTGACGTCAGTAGCGTGACCGCTCAGCACGGCCGCCAGAACACACTGAGAGCAGCGAGAGAACCAGCGGCAGTGATGAACGGTGAGGTCAATAATGTGACCTCTCGGCACGACTGCCGGAACACACTGAAAGCAGCGTGAGAACCAGTGGCAGAGACGAGCGGCGACATCAGTAATGTGATCACTCAGCACAGCCTCTGGAACACACTGAGAGCTGAATGAAAACCAGCAGTAGTGAGGAGCGGAGACATCAGTAACGGGATTGCTCAGCAGGGCCGCCGGAACACACTGAGAGCAGCGTGGGAATTAGCGGCAGTGACGAGCAGAGATATCAGTAATGGAGTTGCTCAGCATGGCTACCGGAACACGGTGAAAGCAGAGTGAGTACCAACGGTAGTGATGAGAGGTGTGAGGGACAAACTAGATCTCCGTCCACTCCTGGAATGTGACCCCACCCTTGCAATCCCCAAAGCCATAAAATGCAATGTTTTCCTTTAATTAAACTCCAGGAAAAAGCCCTTTGAATCTCTGTGACTAGCAATTAGCACCAGGGTGTGAGCTCTCATGCAGCTACAGCCAGCTTGGCTCCCTTTGTTCCTTCAGGCTTAGTCGTGGGACAACATATCCCAGGCTTACCAGTGCAAGGCTTTGAGATATGGAATCTGGAAAATGAACCATAATAACAGAATGCAATATCTCTGAACCTAGCAGAGCACATTATCGGACTCTGCATTCCTTCCCCCACGAGCCCATAACATCCAGCCACTCTAGCACTCTTGAGTTATTGAGTTAAAAAGCATAGCTACCAGGAATTACATACAGTAGGCATATTTAGTCTCTATACGCAGATAAAATACATCAGTTCCATTTAGAACTTTGAGCGGAAAGTTATGAGCCTCCACGGTTCTGTACAGAAAATCATACTCTCAGATATGGGAGGAGAGAGGCTGCACAAGCTCATAAAGAGAATGCCAAGAGTGTGCAAAGCAATAATCAAAGCAAAAGG
>VIAB01002029.1:36562-51820 GCA_009801035.1 Oophaga pumilio | reverse complement strand
TACAGCAATATACAACATTTAAAGAGTTAATCTTTTGACCCTCCTTACAGTTTCCCTAACAGGTGCACGCATCAGTGCTAAGGGCGAGGGGGACAGGGATCACAAAGCAGGTGGTCCCGTCCAACTGATCATTGTTACCACAGACGGTGACATGGCTGGTGGTAGCTGCCTCTTCATTACTACAGCTCATTAGGTAACAAGGGGGATGGGGAAGGTCTTATCCCCAGCCTGGCCAGGGGATGGGAAAGTGTCTCGCAACCGGTCAGGGTGAGGTAAAAGTGTGTCGCAGTATCTGTCAGGATGAGTGGGAAAGTTGTATCCCTAGCCTGCCTGGATGGTGGTAAAGGCGTTACCCACAGCCTGTCGGGATGGTGGTAAAGTGGTATGCACAGCCTATCAGGGGGATGGTAAAGTAGGGTCCCTAGTCTGTGAGGATGGTGGGAAGGTGTCTCCCACAGCCATCAGAGTGGCAGGAATGTAGTATTCACAGTCGGTCAGGGTAGCGGGAAATTTGGGTCCGCAGCCTGTCAGAGGTAAATGGAAAAATGTTGTTATCCCCTGGGAAGACAGCCTGCCTAGCCATTGCCAACCACGGCCCGAGAGCCCAGGACTGACTCAGAACAGGTCCTGGAGGGTTCCTATAAGGTTGGGGCCTTAGCGTCACCTCTGGCTACGTCTAGCCAGGAGTCTCAGACTTATCTAGTGGTGCTGAATGACCCCTCGTAGAAGCTCACCTCCAAATCTCAGAAGTATAGGGTACTGTGGGATGCAGGAAGAGTGGGCTGTAAGGTGGGCTTGTGGGGTGATCAGTCCCCCATGCCACCTCAAAAAGTTGGGAGGTGTCATAAAAAATATTAAAATCCATAGCACATCTCCAGGGTGGGGGCATTTCCCCCTCCCTCTCCTCTCTCACACAGAATTTCTGAAGGACAAAAGAGCTTTCAATCGAAGAGCCTCCTTGAAGTAGAATTGCACAGTTCACTTATGGGGTTAAGGAAATTAGTGGTAGCTAAGAAGTGACAAAACTAATTAAAACTCCCTAGAGAGTACAGTTAGTTAAACAGGAAAGATCTTTTCTGTGGTCCAGATAACAAAAGGACATGTGTTTATGTATAGATGGAGAAGGGGAGAAGTCTCCTTTGTCCCCAGGAAAGATATCCTGAGTTTAAAGGAAACTTTATATCTGCAACTAGTTATTTGGGCACAGGTGGAAAGTTATGAATATTGGGGTTTGTATACATCTGATGTTGATGGGACATACATTTTCAACTTCAGGACTAGTTGGGGAAGAATATGCATATTTTTTCATAACTGTGATACCTGGCTATAAGCTCCAAATCAATAGTGACCAGATCACTGACAACAGCCATGTCAAGTTTCCCATCTATGGAAAGGTAAAATCCCAATAAAAAATATGACAGTGGTATCAAACTCCTGTGATCATCAGGAGTGAAGATATATGTGAATAATTGAAGTCACATCTCATTACCAGCCTCGTTGTGAGTCATCAATGGGAGGTGTGTGGCTGTAACTTAGGTATTGGTAAAAGGAGAAGGCAAATTATGTATCTTCCTTAGCATTGAACACAGATCATATCAGTGTAGGCTTGATCCACGTTCACTTTACCTTTCCAATCGAAGTGCACTCATTCGCTAAGCCGAATCATCTCTGTGATCGGCTTAGTAAGTTTCTTTTGTTAATCCTGTTTAATTTTATGTAAGTGAATTATGCTGTATTGTTTGCCCCCTTTGTAAATGTTTTTGTATATTTTTTATAAACACTGCCTATCGTTCTGGATGAAATAGAAAATGTAATAGTTCTGTTCCTTTTGTTCTGTAAACCGCACCCCGAAGCCATACGCTACCAAAACCAGGCATCAGATCGGACTGTAAAAACAACTAGTGGTGGCAGCAGCGAGTAGTTATTTAGTTATTGTGGAGTTAGCAGAGACCATAGTGGTGTATACACATATTATATGTATTCTGGAATCGGAGGTGTATAAACCATACGCTCACTGTTAGCTCTCCAACTGGCCTAGTAGTTGTAACAGCCACAGCCTGCTCAGTTAATCGTCAGTCAATTGTGTAATTGTCCGGACTATAGGGGGCAGCAGAGGGCTGTTTGAGACAAAAAGATAACCGTAGGATAGGTTTAGTGCTACCCCTCTGGATGCGATCTGTGGCAGCGGTGGGATCTACGGTATCTCTCCTGTATCATCCTTGACAAAGATGACAATATTTTTTTTTCTTGCGTAAAATACAAAGGAATTGTGTCATCTGTATCTTTAGGCCTTTTAGAGATCATTTCATCTTCAATTTGCTTGACTGTTTGGACCAGGGGTGCACAGACTTTTACATACCACTGTAGGCGGTATAGACCCGTTTACAGTCATGTAGTACGATGTATATTTTGTTGTACATGTACTTTGGGATTAGGGCAGTTTCTGGCTGGATCATGATCCTACGCAGCTATCAATGGTTGCCAGGTATGTGGACGTCCGCCATGACTCCAGTGTGGTGCTCTGCAGGTTTTCTGTGTTATTCTGGAAGTGTCGGCTCATTATCACAACATGCCGTTCCATCCTGTGCCCCCCCACCATGTGCCGCCATGCTCTGAGCCACCCCACCCTGTGTGCCCGCCATGTGCCACCTTGCCTGTGTGCCCGTCATGTGCCACCCTGCCCTGTGCCACCATGCTCTAAGCCACCCCACCCTGTCTGCCCGCCATGTGCCACACTGCTCTGGGCCACCCCGCCCTGTGCCACCCTGCTCTGAGCCACCCTGCCTGTGTGCCCGCCATGTGCCACCCTGCTCTGGGCCACCCCGCCCTGTGTTCCCACCATGGGCCACCCCGCCCTGGGCCACCATGCTCTGATCCTCCCCACCCTGTGTGCCTGCCATGTGCCACCCTGCCTGTGAGCCCGTCCTGTACCACCTTGCACTGAGCCATCCTGCCCTGTGTCACCACCATGTGCCACCCTGCCTGTTTGCCCACCATGTGCCACCCTGCTCTGAGCCACCATGTTCTGAGCCACCCCACCCTGTGTCACCATGCTCTGAGTCACCTCACCCTGTGTGCCTGATATGTGCCACCCTGCTCTGAGCCAGCCTGCCTGTGTGCCCGCCATGTGCCACCCCGTTCTAGGCCACCCCGCCCTGTGCCACCATGCTCTGAGCCACCCTGCCCTGTGTGCCCGCCATGTGCCACCATGCTCTGAGCCATCCCACCCTGTGTGCCCATCATGTGCTACCCTGCCTGTGAGCCCTCCATGTGCCACCTTGCTCTGAGCCATCCTGCCCTGTGTCTCACTATGTGCCACACTGCTCTGAGCCACCATGCTGTGAGCCACCCCGCACTTTGTGCCCGCTCTGAACCGCATCGACCTGTGTGCCCGCCCTCTGGGTGGTGCCCCACCCTGTGCCCACGGGTCGCTCATCTATACTTGTTTCTATGACAGGAGGAGAGAGAAGGAGGCGGCAGAGAGAGGGATTTCATCAGCCTGGGGCTGCGGCGTGGACACCTCGTCTTCAGGTGAGAGAACACCTGTCTGTGCCGTCTGCATCTCGTATGTTCATGTGGCTCTAACCTTCCCTTTCACCCTTCACAGGTACCAGCTGGGCAGCGGCGAGGCCAACATCACCACCGAGGACCCCATCAATGACGGAGAATGGCACAAAATCACAGCCATCCGGTGAGGGAGGCATCACTGCCCAGTCCTACGACTCCACCTCTAAGCGGATGATCCCCATGTGTCCACAGCTCCCCGAGCTCGTGTCCACAGTGACCCCCGTTCACATAAGGCGTTGTTACTGTCATTTATAATGTAACAAAAAGCACTGTGTGTGTACGCGGCCTGGGAGCGGTGGGAACATGGAGGTGACCCGGCCGACTGTGCGAATGGTGGCTTCGTTAATAACGGCCTTTTTTCGTCAGGGAGGGGAGGTCCGGCTCCATTTACATCGATGGAGAAGAAGTGATGACTGGACACTCGCCAGGCACAAATGTCATGGTGGACACGAGGGGCAAGGTCTATGTGGGTAAGTGAAACCCTCTGTGATCCCTGAAGGCTGCCGCTATGTTCTCAGTAGGCATCGTTGGCGGAGCCTCCCTGTACCTGACAAGTGCTTAACGGGGCCTCCATGTACCGGACGAGTGCTTGGCGGGGCCTCCCTGTACCGGACGAGTGCTTGACGGGGCCTCCCTGTACCGGACGAGTGCTTGATGGGCCTCCCTGTACCGGACGAGTGCTTGGCTTGGCCTCCCTGTATCAGACGGGTGCTTGACGAAGCCTACCTGTACCAGATGATTGCTTGGCGGGGCCTTCCTGTTGCTGTTGAGTGCCTGGCGGGGCCTCTCTGTTGCTGCTGAGCACACGGCGGTGCCTCCCTGTTGCTGCTGAGCGCCTGGCGGGGCCTCCCTGTTACTGATGAGCGCCCGGCAGGTCCTCCCTGTTGCTGCTGAGCACCCGGCGGGGCTCCCTGTTGCTTCTGAGCTCCCGGCGGTGCCTCCCTGTACCAGATGAGTGCTTGGCGGGGCCTCCCTGTACCGAATGAGTGCTTGGCGGGGCCTCCCTGTACCGGATGAGTGCTTGGCGGGGCCTCCCTGTACCAGATGAGTGCTTGGCGGGACATCCCTGTTGCTGCTGAGCGCCCGGCGGGGCCTCCCTGTTGCTGTTGAGCTCCTGCCTGTGTAACGTTTTTTACTTGTTCCCGCCGCCCAATTTCCCGTGACACAGCGGCCCATTTCCTGACCTCTACCTTCTTCCAGGTGGCGCCCCCCACGTGAAGCTGACAACAGGAGGAAAGTTCTACACTGGCTTCACTGGATGCATCAAAAACTTGGTCCTGTTAAACGCCCAGACAGCGCGCCAACCCATCGATCTGAAGCACCAAGCGGAGGCCGCACACAACACCAAAGAGTGCCCGTCCTAGGTGGGGGCTCCCAAGAGCCAAAACTGGGGCACGCGAGAGACTAGTGAGGAACCCAGACAGGACAGAGTCAGAGGAGTTCGAATACATGGTGCTTCTGCTGCTACCAAACCCCGCGGTGCTAAGGAGACGATTTGGACGGCGCGTCTGTATTACCCATCTCTTCTTTTTAATTATTTTTTTATTGTCTTCAGATTTCATGTTTTACTCCCGGATGAAGGAAATTTCTATGTAATGAACCAGATGTGTGTTTTTTTAAAAAGAATCCCTAACAAAAAAAAACTAACCATCCTGGATATGTGATGTCTGACACACCGCTCCCCCAGTGACGTCTGACACCCCGCTCCCCCGGTGACTTTCGGACACCCCACTTCCCTGGTGATGTCTGACATCCCGCTTCCCCGGTGACGTCTGACACCCCGCTCCCTCGGTGACTTCTGACACCCCACTCCGCTGGAGACTTCTGACATCCCCCTCCCCTGGTCCACACGGTGCCGTAGTCGCCCGCCTAGAAACACCCCATGTCCGTCACACATGACACATACAAGGTCTCGTCACGTGGCGGCTCATACATCAGGCTGCTTGTATGCCATCTCGTCATACAGTGGGCTTGTCATGTGGCCGAGTCATACTGTAGGCTGCTCGTCATATGGTGGGCTCGTGATGTGGCTTGCTCGTCATATGGTGGGCTCGTCATGTGGCCGACTCGTACTGTGGGCTGCTCGACATGTGGCTTGCTCATATCTCGTGTGGCAGGCGACTCGTCATGTGGCCACCTCGTCCCGCCAGCTTCCAGAGACCTCTCCGTGTATTTATTGTAGGGCGGAGAGGTCCTTTATTCCCCGTCCCCCATGGGGTCTTTTCGGGACTCGTCACATTATTGGTCACCAGTTCACCAGGAAGGTGCGGGGCGCTCAGGTCCGTGGTTTCCAAGTAAATCTTCATCATTCCTCTCTGCCCATTTCTGGGGGTCTCTATATCTGAGGTTCTGGACAGGGGACAGTACATTGCCCCAGAACCTGTGCTTCATCCAGCGGCCCCCACCATGACGTGCACAGATGTGCGGGCCCCCTGGAGTGGTAGTGAGTCCTTTTGCCCTGCAGGGTGTGGCGGGCACCAGTCCTGTTCCAGCCGTGGAAGCGTTGTGTGATGGTCCTGCTCGCTGAATGGAGGCATCCGGGTGTCTCGTGAACTCCTCGAATCAGTACTCAACCACTGTACAGTACATTTCAGGAGTCTCTTATATGGGGCGTAGTCCTCGTATGTCAGCCCCCAGGATCTAAGCCTGTGTCGTTCCTTCCAGCACGAGACCACCAGCTGCGAGCATCAGACCAAGCAGATTAGCTGTACAGCTCCTCCATGTGCTGCGGTAACAGTGCTATCGGGGGTCTGTACCACTCAGGAGGCACAACCCGTCATGTCGTCCTGTTACATCACAACTAACCAATAAAACAGATTTTGGAACGTGGCGTTGTCGTGTCTGAGAGCAGCCGTAATCGGAAGGAAAGTCCTGGAACTTAAATCAGAAGTGTGTAATGTACAGGAAGCAAATAAATAATGGGCGTCCGAGGTGAGGGCGTCTGGGGCGCGGTGGGTGAGGGCGTCTGGGGCGCGACGGGTGAGGGCGTCTGGGGGGCGGAGGGTGAGGGCGTACAGGGCATGACCTTTGAGATTGTCCATGATATAGGGGGCAGTGTGAGTGTTGAAGGCATGGCCTACAGCGAGATAGTCCATTCTATAGGGTACAGTGAGAGCATCTGGGGCATGGCATGGCCTGCAGCAAAAGAAACCATGAACCAGGGTGGAGCGAGTCCAAGGCAGTCTGCAGCGAAAGCATCCATGACATAAAATGCAGTCTCTGCACTCTAGCCAATCTTCATGTAGATCTGTCCCACCACCGTCAATGACGTTACTGCCCTTGACCCGCATTGCCACCCAGAGGTGAAGATCACACCGGCTCCGTAGGTACTGTGTCCTGGGGGGTGACTTTACAGGGTCGCACCTTGTCCTGTAAGATGCAGCTGCGAGTGCAAAGGTGACAGGAGGCGCAGAACGAGTTGCAGCAGGGGATGAATCTGCAGACGCCGACTCTCCAGATGAACCAGCCCGGAGACCAGCAACACCAGAACAAGAGGGCGACGCCGACCACGAAGCCCACGATGACGTACAGGTAGAGGAAGGAGGCATAGGATCTCCGCACTGCAAGACAGATGTGTAAGTCAGTGGCTGCAATCATCCCCCACAAAGCAACGCAGAGCAATGGTGGAGAGGTTAATACTGAAAGGGTCCCCTACACGTGGTCTCATCCACCCGCCTGGCATGGCACAATGGATGACATCTCGGGAGCAGGAGACATGAGGTCAGATTAAAGGGGGCCCCCAATCTACAATACAAGGGTCACAGAACAACCAAGAGGAATTCAGCATCCAACTGATAGGTGATTTGTGTGTGGATCGCCTGTAGTGTTTGGGGTGTGATGGTTCTTGTCACGAACCCGCTTCTCAGCACGTGACTTGGGGTCTCTAATTCCTCTCTGCTAATAGAGGTACATCAGAGCCTCTTTGCTCTGCTTCTTGTACAGGGCTGCCAGATGCTAGGTAGGCCGGCCATACATCGCCTACAAATACATATTTCTACTACACCTCCCTTCTTATGAACGTGCATTGGGTTGACTTACAGCTCCCGAGCGCGTATCTGGTTCCGCCCCACCTTGGCGAGATAAGCAATGGCAAAACCATCACATCTTTCCAATAAGTGATTAACCAACCTCTGGAAGGTGGCAGGGGCATTTTCATAACAAATGGCATCACCAGAAACTCAAACAGCCCGACTGGCGCTATAAAGGCAGATCTCTCCTGAGCTTCTTTGGTCAGGAGTATCTGCCAATATCCTCTACTTAAGTCCATGATAGTGAGGTACGATGCATTTGCGAGCTGCTCTAACAGCTCGTCTATCCTCAGCATGGGGTAGACCTCACATGGAGTAAGTAGATTTCATTTCCTATAGTCTACACAGAACCTGAAAGTACGGTCCTTTTTTGGGACGAGAACCACAGGCGAGGCCCAGGCACTCTGGGATTTTAGTATTACCTTGAGGTTTAGCATCTCTTCTACCTGTTCCTTCATGTGTGCCTTTACCTCTGCTGACACCCGGTATGCAGACTGCCTTACCGGGGGATTAGTACCAGTGTCCACATGGTGATACGCTAAGTGAGTCCTCTCAGGCTTCATTGTGAAGACTTCTGTGAAGTCGCTTAGCACACCCATCAACTCAGACCTCTGACTGTGGGATAGCTCAGGGTTGAACTCTGCTGATTCCAGGGACTCCATATACTGAGTCACAGGGCCCACATCTAGTAACAGATCAGCCTCCCCTTCAGGCAGGCTACAGACAGGTAAGACACAGGTCTCCCTGTCATGATGAGCCTTCAACATATTTACATGGAATACTTTAACGCTTTGCATGTTCATCTAGGGTCACCACAGGTTAACCGTTTGTATACCGTGTATGGTCCCTCCCATGCGGCCTGTAATTTATTCTGTAACATAGGGACCAACACCAAAACCTTCTGCTCCTCCTCATAGGACCTCAGTCTGGCATTACTGTCGTACCAGACCTTCTGGACGATTTGGGCCTGGGTCGCGTTCTCATGGGCCAGGTTGCTCAGTTTCGCAGTAAATATTCGACCACCGAGACTCCCGTAGTTTTGGGGTCACCCTCCCAACAGTTCTTAATCAAATCAAGTAGCCCCCTGACCCTCCTCCAATAAACCAGTTAAAAGGGGGAGAATTGTTATGAATGTGCTAGAGATGGTTTCTGAGCAGAGGCTCCCTCTGGTGGTTACAGACAGTACTGAACCTTTCAGCGAGGAGTGGCAATCTGGAATCACGGACTGGTCTGATATATGATAGGTTCCCTCCCATGATGGTTGCCGGTGATCAATTGTACTTGTCTCAATTGTGGTTTCTGGTTCATTTGGAAATTTGCTGGAGTCTTGCCTGCATCTCCTGCTTTCAGATAAGATATTTTTTGCTTTTCTTTTTGTGCTTGCTTTTTGCATTGTTTTCTGCACTTTTGTGGAGGTCAGCCAGGTCCCCTCCTGGGGCCTGAGCTCCTCACAGTTTTTCTGCAGCCACTGTTATTTGCTCATTTGCTTTTTCCTGTTTTTTCAGCGGCTGCGGCTTGGTTTTTGTTCACACTGAGATCTGATTTAGTGGGTGGCGAGATCGTGTGATCTCAGTATTTTTGTAATCAGAATTGTTGGATTTTTGTAGGGTTTTCTGGGTTGCAGAAAGTAATCTCTCCTGTTCTATCCTATTTAGTCAGCTTGTGGCCCCAGCGTTTGCTCAGTCTATTTTCTGCCTATGTTTGTATTTTCATCTTGTCTAACCGCCATTATATGTTTGGGGGCTTCCTATTTTCTTTGGGGATCTGCTCCGGGGCAGATAGATTTCATATTTCTGCCTTTAGGTGTAGTTATCTCTCAGACTGTGACGAGGTGTCTAGGATCAACGTAGGAACGCTCCACGGCTACCTCTAGTTGTGTCGTTAGTTTAGGAATCTGCAACCCATCAGTTACCAACATCTCAGGTGTTCGGCTGCCCTGCTGTTGTTCCTGTCCTCCTCAGCTACCGAAACATAACAGAGAATCAAGACGCTTGGGGTACCTCTCTGTACGCAAACAACAGATGAGGGAGGTACCGCTCCCAGTCTCTTCCTTCAGTCTTCACCAGCATTTTTAGCATTTGTTTTAAAGTCCGGTTAAAACGCTCGCAGAGTCCATTAGTTTGGGGATGATAGGCATTGGCCACAAAATGCTGCATTTGTATTTTTTCGCAGAGGCTTTTCATCAGATTGGACGTGAATTGGGTTCCGTGATCGGTTAACATTTCCCTGGGGAAATCCACACACGAGAAAACCGTCAGTAAAGCATCTTCCACTTTGTCTGCTCGGATGGAGGACAGTGCCACAGCTTCCGGATATCGTGCAGCATAGTCCACCACTGAGGATGAACCTTTTGCTAGAGCTGCTAGGTATTGCAAGTGGCCCTATGATATCCGCAGCCACTCGTTTGAAAGGTTCATCGATCACTGGCAGTGGTATCAATGTGGTTTTCTGTATATTCCCAGACTTTCCAACTCTGACAAACTACACAGGATCGACAGTAATTGGCTATATCTGTTCCCATATTGGGCTACTAGAAGTTTTGCGTCAGACGAGCTTTTGTACTCCAAGGTGTCCAGTCAGAAGTATTTCATGAGCAATTCTCAATGATTGTTCCCTGAATAGATAAGGAACAACCAGTCACTTTTCACAGTCCCAATGCTCTGTAGTGTCAGTGGGGAGAGTTTCTTTATACAGTCTGCCCTGGGCTGAGTCTTCAGGGTCAGTTATCAGGAACCTTGGTGGGTCTGCCATGTGGGGGGGGCTCCCGGGCCATAGTATGGCCCCTCTGTTCTGGCAGTTCTCTCTGAGACTCATCCTCTAATCTCTGGGGTTGAGTCTGAGCTGCAGCCTGGCTCCGGGTCACAGCTGCCACATACGTACATTACTGTGCATTGGTACATTTTCCCTCCTCGCACAGGGTCTTAGGTAGGTCACTTGCTTCCATCTTCTGTGTAGCATTTACTTGCAAGGGAGAGCTATAGTGGGGCAGCATCCTCCCCAAGTCTGTGCCTAGCAACACATTGGTGGGAATAGCCTCTGATACCCCACTGCTCTCAGTCCTTTCCCTGCTCCCCAGTCCAGGTATACATGGGCACGGCAGGGCTGACCCCTCCAACCCCGGTTATAGACATAGTCTTTGCTGGTATGATATCTGCAGAGTTTACCATTTTTTGGTGCACCAGAGTTACCTCTGCCCCAGTGTCTCTGAAACTAATGTTGACTTGATTGCCAACAGTGACAGATTGACAGTTCTCATTGGTCCTAACATCAGAGCCAGCCACAAAGCGGACAGAAGGTGGGGGCCCAGACGGCTTTGAGGTTGTAGTTGGGCGTTTCTCCCTATCAAGGCAGACTGTGCTGACATGTCCCAGATTGCTGCAGGAGAAGCACCTGCGTGCATCGCATAGAGAATGTCTATTCCCCGGGACCCCATAGGAAGTGGGCTTGGACAGCACTGGTGATCGGCTGGCAGAGGGAGAAGGGTCCCCATTTGGCTTACCTCCCTTCCAGCTGAGTACCGATGGCTTCTGTACCTCAGGCATCCTGTTAGGCCGGGATCACACATGCGAGAAACTCGCATAGCAATACATGCAGCCGCATGCTCCGGTCCAAGTGCTGTGGCAGCGCCGGATGTTCATGTGAGAGACTCGCACGAAAATCGTGCGAGTTTCTCGCATGTGTGATCCCGGCCTTAGCCACATAACAGTCAGCAATCTTTGCAGCCTGATCCGCAGTTTGTGGCTCTCAATCACAATTGTCGTACATCCGTGGGGCACATATGAAGAAATTGATCCTTGACCATAAGATCCGTTAAGTCCTCTAAACTGTTAACAGAAAGTCCTCTATCCATTGGTGGAACGTGGTCCTCAAGGTGCTCACGACATCCGCATAGCTGTCAGTTAATCCACGTTGTAGGTTCTGGAACTTTCTCCAATATACATCTGGGGTAAGGTTGTATTTTTTGATCGGGGCCTCTTTTATGGCCTCATAAAAAGTATCTAAGTCTGTTATCTTCTCCATCACAGGGAAGTTTTCTAAACATGATCTCCTTGGATTTATGTCCTGGGAGGGGGTTAGCTGAGGGCTGTTACCCCTTTCTATTTGAACCATCTGAAGCTTGAAAGCTCTCTCCTCCTGGCGTTCTGCAGCTTCTTGCTCATCCCGGTCCCGGCATTCTGCAGCCTCCCTCTCTCATTTGTTCCCAGCTGTTGTAAGCCATTTGTAAAGTAAAGTCCATCCGCACCACTGGCATTACTGGCACCTCCATCATGTACAGTACAGACCAAAAGTTTGGCCACACCTTCTCATTCAAAGATTTTTCTGTATTTTCATGACTATAAAAATTGTAGAATCACACTGAAGGCATCAAAACTATGAATTAACACATGTGGAATTATACATTACACTTTACAAAAAAGTGTGAAACAGCTGAAAATATGTCTTATATTCTAGGTTCTTCAAAGTAGCCACCTTTTGCTTTGATTACTGCTTAGCATGCAGAAAAGGTGAACGGATGGAATCTACATGCCTGGTTCCCACTGTGAAGCATGGAGGAGGTGGTGTGATGATGTGGGAGGTGCTTTGCTGGTGACACTGTTGGGGATTTATTCAAAATTGAAGCGGTGAGCGGTCCAGCTCACCCCAAACCATCTCGATTGGGTTCAGGTCTGGTGACTGTGGAGGCGAGGTCATCTGGCGTAACACCCCAACACTCTCCTTCTTGGTCAAATAGCCCTTACACAGTCTGGAGGTGTGTTTGGGGTCATTGTCCTGTTGAAAAATAAATGATGGTCCAACTAGACGCAAACCGGATGGAATAGCAAGCCGCTGCAAGATGCTGTGGTAGCCATGCTGGTTCAGTATGCCTTCAATTTTGAATAAATCCCCAACAGTGTCACCAGCAAAGCACCCCCACATCATCACACCATCTCCTCCATGCTTCACGGTGGGAACCAGGCATGTAAAGTCCATCCATTCACCTTTTCTGTGTGCAAAGCAGTAATCAAAGCAAAAGGTGGCTACTTTGAAAAACCTAGAATATAAGACATATTTTCAGTTGTTTCACACTTTTTTGTAAAGTGTAATGTATAATTCCACATGTGTTACTTCATAGTTTTGATGCCTTCAGTGTGATTCTACAATTTTCATAGTCATGAAAATACAGAAAAATCATTGAATGAGAAGGTGTGTCCAAACTTTTGGTCTGTACTGTATCTCTGGTGCAAGAGCTAGCATTGCTGGGTCTCTCCAAGGTGGACTCTCACCTTGGCCAGATGTTTCAGTATTTGCTCTATGTCCTGCTCGACCAAGGCGCATATCAGAAGTTCCTTGCATTTGCCAGCTGTCTCTATTCCTCTCAGCTCACAGAGGTCAATCAGAGCCTCTTTGCTCTGCTTCTTGTACAGGGCTGCCATATTAATGAACAGCTTTTTGCCAAATAAAAGATAGAAAAGAAAAATGGGGAAGGGAAACTATTGCAGGTATGTCTAAGTAAGCACTGAGTTGAACCTTGTAGAACTGGTGCACTCCTCACAAGGATGCCAATTATTTAGTACAGGGAATAATTGCTTAAACCATGCACTAATGCTCTAATAGAAATAAATTCTATCCCACCGCTGCCACCAATTTGTCATGTACCTGCTTCTCAGCACATGACTTAGGGTTGTGCCTGCAAGGGTTAATCTATCTCCTCTCACTCAGTCCAGCATTCAACCTCTGTCCTATGCTGCAATGGGAGCATTAATCACACCCCGACACAGACCATGCACCCCGCTTCATACACGCTGCCACCACTCACCGAACACACCGGCGATGACTCCCGAAATTACTGCTACTACTGTCTGCCAATCACCAGGATCATACACTCTAAGGCTATGGATTCTTTTAGAGCATACAAGGTTCAAACTTATTAAAGTTTTAAGCTTTAATAGAAAAGGAACAGTGCTTAAAATAAAACGATATAATAAATATGGAAATAAAATGTGACATACAAATATGCAAAACAGTGATAAAATAAAAGGGGAGAAACTTACAGAAATATCTAAACTTTGCAGTCTGGTATTCTGCTCCCTGAGGGGGGGATGAATATGAACTGGATCATATCAACTTGGCTGTCCCTCAATCAGTGAACCGTCTTTTTTTTTGTGGAGTGCCTAATTTATAGGTTTAGCCTGGAGATCAGATTTCTAGACCAGCCTCTCATGTTAATATTCTAAATCCTGGTTTGTGACTGGACCATGGTTACTTTACCAATTAATACATTATTTTTCTAAAGGTTCTTGTCTTAGCTTTTCTTTCCCATGGTAAATATAAATTGTCAGGCTGCAAATACTGTAGGTCCCATTTGGTGTCCGCCTTGAAGGCATCAGAGGTGTAGAGGGGGATAATTACTTCATGTGATCTAGACTCTATGCTTCTCTTATACATCCCATAACTGGACACAGTATTCCTGAAGAGGCCTGACCAAGGAGGAGTAGAGGGGGATAATTACTTCACGTGATCTAGACTCTATGCTTCTCTTATACATCCCAGAACTGGACATAGTAATACAGATGAGGCCTGACCAAGGAGGAGTAGAGGGGGATAATTACTTCATGCGATCTAGGTGCCAGGGTTCTTGTAGTCCCTGGGTACACCTGTAGTGTTTATGATGCAACGGTTCTTGTAGCCCCCGGGGTCACCTGTAGTGTTTGGGGGGGGACTGTTCTTTTAATCCCCTGGGGACGCCTGAAGTGTTTGGGGTGTAATGGTTCTTGTAGTCCCTAAGGACACCTGTAGTGTTTGGGGTGTGATGGTTCATTATAGCCCATGGGGTCGCCTATAGTGTTTGGGAGGTAACAAAACTTGTTGCGCTCAGGGACACCTGTAGTGATTGGGGTGTAACGGTTGTTGTAGCGCTCGGAGCCGCCTGTAGTGTTTTGGGGGGGTGACTGATTTTATAGTCCCTGGGGACGCCTGTAGTGTTTAAGGAGTGACTTATTGTAGTTTTTAGGGGGTTACTCTTCTTGTAGTGTTTGAGGGGGTGACTGTTCTTGTAGTCCCCGGGGATTTCTGTAGTGCTTGGGGGGTGACTGTTTTTGTAGTTTTTAGGGGGTTACTGTTCTTGTAGTATTTTGGGGGTGACTGTTCTGGTAGTCCCCAGGGACGCCTGTATTGTTTGGGGGGTGACTGTTCTGGTAGTCCCCAGGGAAGCCTGCATTGTTTGGGGGGTGACTGTTCTTGTGGTCTCTGGGTACGCCTGTAGTGTTTGAGAGATAACTGTTCTTTTAGTCCCTGGGTACGCCTGTAGTTTGTGGGTGACGGTTCGTGTAGCCCCGGGTTATACCTGTAGAGTTTAGGGGTGACAGTTCTTGTAGTTTCCTGGGACACTTGTAGTGTTTTTAGTTGTGACTGTTCTTGTACTTCCCTGGGACGCCTGTAGAATTTGTGGGGTTAACTGTTCTTTTAATGTTAGTGTTTGAGGGGTGACTGTTCTTGTAGTGTTTGAGGGGTGACTGTTCATGTTGTCCCTGAGGACACCTGCAGTGTTTGGGGGGTAACTGTTCTTGTAGTTACCTGGGATACCTGTAGTGTTTGGTGGGGGTGACTGTTCTTTTAATGTTATTCGGGGGCTGACAATTTTTGTAGCGTTTCAGGGGTGACTGTTCTTGTAGTTCCCTGGGAC
>VIAB01002028.1:90034-108268 GCA_009801035.1 Oophaga pumilio | reverse complement strand
GATTTTTTATCGGCTGAATATCATCCGTTTTCGTCGCCAGTGAGCATGAGCCCTCAAAGTGAACATTGTTCTTAATAGCATCTTCAATCAGCATGACTTTGGATAATACAAAACAGTGTTCCAGACCACAGCAATATGGCAGCTACATTTGGGTCTCTTCTAGATATGAGATCAGCAATGTCAGGGCCACAGTCATCGGTGTACAGCAGCAATCAAAATTATTCAAACATCTCTGCAGATTAAAAATTTACACAATTTTTGTTTACAATAAATAAAACAAGAAAAATTGTAATATCTCAACCCAATAAATGTAACAAATTCATCACAAAATGTTACTTTTAGGGACTACTGCAGTCTGAAAATTATTCAACTTCTGAAATAAGTGGCTTTAGTACTTAAAAAGATCCCCCTTTGGCTGTCATGACCTACTACAAATAATGCATAGCCAGTCAACAATCTTAGCTAATTCCTCATGGACATGCTGCAACCATCTTCTTCAAATCCCATCAAAGATTTTCTATGGGTTCAAGTCAAGAGACTAACGGGCACTCCTGATTCTTTCAGAACTTACTTTTCTGAAAGCAAGCCCTGGTGAGGTATGTATGGATCTTTGACTGGTTGTAATGTAAAATGACACCCAAGCTTCGGCTTCTAGAAAAAGTGATTTGTTTCTCCTAAAATTTCCTGATACTTAATTGAATCCATCTTGGCCTTCACACGCTGAGAAAGCATAGCAGCCCATAGCATCATCGAGACACCCCCATGGTTCACTGAAGTCATCACCGAGCCACCGCCATACTTCATTGTAGACATTGTCGAGCTACCGTCATGCTTCACTGTAGGCATCACCAAGCAACCACCAAGCTTCTAATTATAATCATTTATTGTTTTTCAAAAAGGCAGAAACATTACAGACAGAAAAATACCAAGTAAATCATATCGCACATACAGAAATAAAAAAAATATTATAACTAATACCCACCACCCTCCCTATACCATTTCTGTGTGCTGTAAGTGTTATTTATTTAGTAGTAGTTTTACAGAAGGTCTACAATCATAGAAGTTAAGCAAGCTACCACCATGCTTCACTGTAGGCATCACAAGATTCACCACCATGCTTCACTCTAGGCAGGATGTTCTTTTCAGCATATATTTCATTCTTCTTCCTCTAGACATGCTGTTGACCCATAGGTAAGAAAACGTTTAGTTTTGTGTCATTGCTCCACGGAATAGAATCCCAAAACTCTGGTGTTTTTGGGTCAGTAGAGGCGTAGCTTGGAGTTTGGGCATTGAGACCTTCAGTGTTTAGTATGCAACTTACTATGTGAAGTGGAACCTAAGTGCCTGTGGCCACCAAATATTGCTGAAGGTGTTTTGCAGTCACTTGAGAGTTTTTTTTACTGCTTGCCTCCTAAGAAATTTGGTGGCTGCTGCTGGTAGCCTTCTCCAAATCCAGGTAGTATGGCCAGTGTTCCTTTATCTTTGAACCCCTCTTCCAACTATATTTCTAGGAACACTTAATGCCTTTACTAACTTTTTGTATATTTTTCTTTGTATGGCAGCAATCTCTTCTCTTAACTTTTTTTTTAGACTATCTGACAACCCAAGAATATTACTAAGAATATTCAGGAATGCTACCAGAAGCTGGTGTCTGGATACGCATCACATTTGCAACAAGTCAGAACAGCCAAACAGGCTTTACTAGATGCTAAAGATGCTCATCATGAGGTGGTAGAATAATTTTGAGGCTGCAGTAGTGAGTAAAAGTTGCATTTTGTGTTGAATTTGAGAAACCACTTCTTATATTAGTTGTGTTGACATATTAAATTGTCTTTATTTTATTACAAAAAGCAGAAATTTTGTAAATTTGCTAATAAATTAAATTTGCAGTGGAGGTTGAATAATTTAGATTGATCTCTGACCAGCATGTATCCAAACATTTTCTGCAAAGAAGGGAAAAATGACAAAAGTTCGAAGTAATTTGCTGATCTCAAGCGGTTTTAGAAAGTTTTAGAAAGTCCCGATGCCGCCCTCCTTCTTGCTTCATGTGGATGACGTGTCCTACGTCATCCACACAGGCTCCCTGGCATCGTGCTCCTGCGCAGGCGTACTAATCTGACCCGTTGAGGGCAGAGCAAAGTACTGCACTGCGCAGGCGCTGGGAAAGACTCGTACTCAGAGTTCTGTTCACTACAAACCTCTGGTGAGGGGGAGCGAGAAAAGGAGTGCATGGATGGAGAGGCGCCAGAAGGCCCAAGAGATGTGCTATGGGTCCGTTTTCTAGATGCCGGTGTCTCCTTCGAATGAGAACGGACCCTGCAGGCCTACGGGTCCCGTGATGTAGGGGAACCCTTTAAGACAGGCAGACTGATGCCCCTACCCCTGGAGGGATCCTGAAGGGACTTAATTGCTTTGACTAAAGAAGCCATGGAGGGCTCCTGAGCGCGTTCGGGGTCACAGGCTTCACAGAGTGGAGTATTCTGTCCCCCGGCAATGCAGCCTGACAGGTAGTACAGGAGGTGAACAACACTGTATGTGTTTTGTTAGCCCTCTTGGATGCTTTAGGGAAATACATGCTGTACCCTTGCCTAATATGGGACAGAAATGGCTAATGTCCAAATATATACTGCAGTGAAGGCTAGTGGTATATAACAGTACAGCTCTACGGCAGCGCAGCTCTGCAGAACAACTTCACTATGTGTATGGCAGCGCAGCTCTGCCTAAAAGGGCCAGTGGATATAAGGCAGTGCAGCACTTACCCAAGGTCCCGTGGCCCTATGAGCGGTCCTCCTGGGGTCGCAGCCTTATGTCAGGGAACTGCTGGATTATGGCAGGCTTGTGGTCAGGAATCGGGTGCAAGACAGGTTGTGGTGGACGAGCCTGATGATGGCGCAACCCTATCCTCACTAAAGATGGCCGCCGGGATACAGAGAAGGGCTCTCGCACTGAGCGTGAAGCGCCAAGCGGGGGGGCGGGGCCGCCAGCGCGACGTGCGCTTGTGGGCGGAGCTACCAACTTGCGGCCTAGCACAGGCCGAAGCTGGGGACTAAATTGCCGGCGTCGCCCGGGAAAGCCGTGACGCGCTGCAGGAGACCCCCCCCGGACTCGATACTCACCTCCGGAGTAGAAGAAGGGCCGCTGATGCTGAAATAACAACGCACAGCTACCGCTCTGACTGCAGGTCAGGGCTGTGTATGGACGGCGCAGGGACCCTCAATCCACCATCCCTTTGTCAGGGATGTGGAGAGGTACCGTCCGCCTCCTTCCATCACTGCTGTTCAATCAGTGGTGGTGCAGTGGGGGCTGCGCGGATGCCAGCGCTGCCTCTGTACACGCTAGGGGTTAACTCCCCTAGGATGGGACAGGGTTGTTGTCTGGCTTACATGGAGGCGACACTCCATGTTCCCGTCTGTTACTGGTGTGGGGAGATCGGCGCCATGAAGTGAACAGTCGCCCCTTAAAAAAAAAAAAAAAGCTCAGGCCTGGCTTGCACCGTGCAGGAGGGGGTAGGTGGAGGTGACATGCCACGTTCCTGCCTGTTGTTGGTTTGGTGAGATCGGACCCTTGAAAGGATCCATCGCCCTTATATTCCTTGTGGAAAATAGTAAAAAGTAAAAAAAAAAAAACTGAATAAAAAATTGAATAAAAAAGTAAAAAATTATGGTCTGAAGACCAGACCCATGTGCATCCTACAGACACTAAGCATGAACTGGTTTGGTGTGGAGCCAGGGGTAAGTGTATATTGCAGAGGAGGAGCTAACTTTGTTTGTATTCACTTAGTGTCAGCCTCCTAGTGGCAGCAGCATACACCCATCGTCCTGTGTCCCCCAATGAGGTGAAGGAGAAAAATAAAATAAAAATTAATATTTGAAATGTTTCTCCTACGGATTGAACACTGATACCATCAGTGTGCTTCCGTGACTATAAGACATACATTCGTGATTTTAATCTGTGACTAGGTCCAAAAATGGACGTCTCCGTGATTTTTTTGCAGTCACAGGCTGAAAATAAAACAAAAACACAGATGTCTGAACAGCGCCATAGACAATAATGGGTACGTTTTCGATCCATGAACAAAACGGAGGTGTGAATGAGGCCGAAGTTGGATTCATTCACATGGACTAACTACAACATTTGGTAATGGCTTCTTCTGTGCAGGGAGACGGCCCATAGTTTTGCCATGCCCTGGCCTTAGCTCCTTGCCTCATTCATAACGTGAGAAAATTCATATGAAAATTAATTTCAGATAATCTGATTAAACAGGCTTGTGTCTGTCTAGTTTGTTACGAATCATTATGAAGACTGGACAGGCTGCACATTAACGACTGCGTGCTACAAATAAAACCCTGTACACATCAAGCAAGGGTAGAGGTTTTGACACATGAGAAAAGCTGCATCTACATTATGACATTCCAGGCTATGAGCATATGGAGCCAGATTATAGTTTTCCATCTATATTTGTGTCTTGCAACATGATCAGTGCTGACGTCCACCCACACATACGCCGAACATCATGGCTGAAACCAAGGACCCACTGAAGCAAATCACAAGCAAAAAAGGCTGCTCTGTACAATGGGGAGCCATGCAGTACAGCAAGTCCCATGACCGAGAGCAGTCAGGGCGCACGGAACCTCTGTATACGTATGGAGAATGCTGCTGTTATTAGAAGTTGGTCTGACCGCAAACCTAATCTGAGAGCAGCATGATGTAGGGACAACGACTCTGATTCCAATGATGTTTCGCTTACTTGGCTGTGTTTCTGCTTCAATAAAATCAGTGTTTTATCACAAGGAGATTATCATTACATGACAAGGTCTTTCATACCTCATAGTCAAATGCTTTGTGTAACCCAGCCCCCAACATTGACTGTCAGCTTTCTGCCTAGTCACAGTAAGCTTCTAATAAGTGGTGTGGACGGGGTTATACACAGCTCAGTATTCCGAGATCTGAAGCAGAGAAAATTGTGATTGCGTACAAAAGGACAGCATGCAGATCAGTAAGCAACACATCAGTGGAATCAGAGTCTAAGCCCTTACATCATGCTGCTCTCGGATTGTATTGCAAAAACCTGCTAACGGATTCCCATTACAGTTTGCACTACGGAAATCAAGCAACAACACAGAAGGAAAAATATACACACAAACTATATTATATGCATATACACACATAATATATTGCACAGAAATATATCTAAAATTTATTTTTGTAAATATACATAAAAACGCACAAAAAATGCTTAGTGTTTTCTTTCTAAATCCTCTCCCTTCTATCTACATAGAATTGTATCCGTAGCAGCTGCCATCTATCTCAGTAATGGGACAGCCTGCCTTCACTGAATACAGATTTTACTGAAAAGTTCAGATTTTTGATAATTATCAATTTTGTCAGAGAAAGAAGCCGATCTCCCTGATGAGATATATTACACAGTTGCTTATTTCTATATGTACTCTCGATTTATTAAATATATTAAAACCATGGTTACCCTTTAAGTTTTCATGCCCCCTCTTCTTCCACGTGTCATTTTTTTCTTTTCCCATCAGTATACCATATGGAGGCTCTCTTTTTTTCCCTATTTTGAATTACATCACATTTTTTACCTTATAATGCCTTGAACAACAGCAACAAAATGCAAATTGAGATGAAATGGTGAAAAAAAAATATAAATCTATAGTTTTTTGGGTTATGAATTATAGTGTTCATTTTGTTGAAAAAATTACCTGACTACAAGATTCTCCAGGTCAGTACTATTACAGTTAAACAAGATTGTATTCTTTTATTTTTTAAATAATGAAAAACAAAAAAAAGCATAATAATAATAAATAATAATAATTAGTTTGTACCTCCGTTTTCCAAGAACAGTACATTTATTTTTCCATTTTTCAGTCAACTGAGTTGAACGAGATCTTGTTATTTTGCTCAGCGAGCAGACTTTCATTGATATTCATTTAGGGTAAATATGACATTTTGATCACTTTTTATTGCTTTTTTATTGCAATATTGGCGTTTCCATGTTTTTTTCTGCTCACGCCCTTTACTATTTTAGGTTAAGTTTACAGATTCGGCGATACAAAACATGTTTATTTTTTTCATTTCTTTATTTTTAACAGGAGATAACAGGAATAATTTAAAAAATGTATTTTTTTGGCATTTTTGCACACTAATTTTTTTTAGTCAATTTGCAATTACTTAATTTAAAAGTCATTGTCAGAGATCAACGGCAATGTCTAAATGATTAACTGCAGAGGGGCAGAAATCAACTCCGGCTGTTAGAGAAAGATGCAGGTTACATATCACAGCCGGCAACTACCACGTGTTGAGGGAGATAAGCTCATAAGCCCCCTTTATAACGGCAAAGTACAGTCTAATCATTCTGCACAAAGTGGGTATATTCCCCTCTTGCTAAGTGATGGCATATACAGAAACAACAATCTATAAAGTTTACTTTGTAATATATCTTATTATAGAAATCTGCTTCTTTCTTCTCTAGGACTGATCTTTCATTCCCATTGCACTGGTAAGATCTCTCTTCAATGAAGACAAACTTTCCCCATTACAGATAGGAGATGACAGTTGGTGCTCGGAAGCTTCTATAGAGAGGGGAGAAGCCAAAGGCCTGCAGTCATTCTGCTACAAGTTCTACCGCAGCAGCATTTGCAGTTCTTCATAGAACTTTATGAGCACCAACTGTTGTCTCCTTTCTCCGTAATGGAAAAAATTAAGTGAAGACAGATTTTATCCATGAATTGAGAATGTGGAGAATGAATGATCAGTCCAGACACCCCTCCTTATTACAACAGCGGTGCTATTTCTGGTATATGTGTCCTGCAACAAATGGCATCCTCTACTCTAACTTGGAGCAGAGCTATCGGGATTATCAAGCCCATTATTATCAATGGAGGCACAAGCTGCAGCTGCCAATGGTTCAGAACAAGGTGATAAATGTTCGATAGCGCTGCACAGGGTACAGTGGCAACCAGCGGCTCGTTTGGCCCATTCGGCATACCTGCTACTTTTGGCATATGGATTCTGTAACATTCCTTAATAATTCAGTGTTACACAGGATTAGGAAAAACAGAAAATAAGACACATCCATCAGTGGCTAAGATTTTCCTTGCATTTGGATATCAAATTTTTGGCCATAAGCAGCACCAATGTAAATTCAATCAATTTGTCTGGTCGGCGAGGCGTCCAAGAACTCGTAGTCCTGTTCTGGTTCTTTCAAAAGATTCTGGGGGTATAGATCTACCTGACTGTCGCAAATACTATCTCGCATCCATCAGCTCCTGCAAGAATCCTAGATCTTCTGCATTGCAGAGAATCTAAACTACGGCTACTTGACCTGTATCAGTCTTTCCTCTACCATGGACGTGGCCCGTTTTGGCCCGAAATAATATCCCAATTCCATTTAGGCTAAGACAAACGCTTAAAACTATCCACATTCCCAGTATAAAGGGAATTCTAACTGACCCATTGGGACCGTTGTCCTCAATAACAGATAACCCAAAGTTCCCATCTGCTGTCTCCATGAGCCTTTTTTTGGGTAGTTCCAAGATAAATCCCTTGTGTCTTTGTCATGTGGCTCCTGAAGGTGTATTAGTTCCCTTCTTGGCTATTTGGGGTGATTGTCTACCAAAGGCACGCTATAATTTTGAATATACTCAGCTTGGACATTTTCTTTCTACGCTGGCCAATCATTCACACTGGGTGCGCACCCTTGCTTCTTTTGAGGCTCTATGTATGGCTCCCGCTAACCCTGTACGCGCCATCTCCGATATCTAGAAGCTTCTAGTGAATATTGATCCGGATATACTTCCTCCTTTTTGTAAAGCGTGGGAAAAGGAGCTTCATCAGACTTTCACAAGAGAACAATGGTATAAATGTTTCCATCTCTCCCATAAATCAAATATAGACACTACAGCTCAGGAAACAAGTTATAAAATATATCTAGATGGTATTGTGTTCCTTCGGTCTTAGATAAATGGTTCCCAGGGGTATCCAGCTTGAACTGGCGGTGTGGAGCTCAAGTGGGCACAATGTCACATACCGTATATGGTGGGCATGCCCGACCGTGCGGCCTTCTGGGAGGGTGTTCTTAAAGCAATCCCTAAGAGGATTGGAAGCAATTTTACTTTCCATTTATCCCATGCCTAAGAATGTTTTCAAGAATCGTTGAGGAATCTTCTTCAGGCCGCTAAGGTAGTAATCCCACGCCATTGAAAGTCGGTAGACCCGCCTTCGCTGGAAGACTGAAAGAATGGTTCGTGGAGATAGCTAGAGTTCACCGGATGGAATCCTTGATAGCCGGGCGGCGCTCATAGCAATGTGCCTGCAACAACTATAGAGGTCCCTATGAGACCTCTGGTTGTCAAGGCAACGCGTTGCCGACCCCCGATCACATGACGGGGTCGGTGATGCGCTCACTTCCGGCCAGCCGGCTGGAAGCTCTAGTTAAAGGGAATCTGTCACCCTAATTTTGCCATATCAACTAAAGATATGGCTGAATAGTGCGTCCCATAACAAAGCTAACAGCAGGTATCATATCATGATACCCCCGTTTTCATATCAAAATACCTTTGTAAAGTTGGTATTTTGCGCTGTCAATCATGGCAGTCAGGTCAGGAGGGTGACGTTTTCTCTGTTCTCCCCCCCGCTCCTCGGCATCACAGCGCATGCGCTACTCTTTCCTTGCCCCGGAAGTCGTCCAAGGCAAACAGTCATTTCCGGGGCAAGGAAAGACTAGCGCATGCGTTGTAATGATTGTATGCTTTGCCCACTGTTGGGCAAAGCACACTGCGCACGCGCCGGCCCGAATTTCAATTGCGGGAAGCCGAACGCCGTCTGTGGGATTCACAGACGGCGATACGCAACTGATACCGAGGAGCGGGGGGGGGGGGGGAGGAGGACAGAGAAAACGCCGCCCTCCTGACCTGACTGCCATGATTGACAGCGCAACATACCAACTTTACAAAGGTATTTTGATATGAAAATGGGGGTATCATGATATATGATACATACCGTTAGCTTTGTTATGGGACGCACTATTCAGCCATATCTTTAGTTGATATGGCAAAATTGGGGTGACAGATTCCCTTTAAATGCCTGCTGTCAGCTTTGACAGCGGGTCTTAACTAGTTAATAGGCGTGAGCAGATCGCGATTCCGCTCGCGCCTATTGCGGGCACATGTCAGCTGTTTATAACAGCTGACATGTCGCGGCTTTGAGGTGGGCTCACCGCCGGAGCCCACCTCAAAGCAGGGGATCCTTACCGATGACGTACTATCCCGTCATCGGTAAGGAAGGGGTTAAGGGTAGGTTAATTTTAACATTGAGAGATAGAATATCAAAAATAAAATCCAGAAAATCACATTGTATGAATTATATAAATTTATTTGCATTTTGCAGTGAGAAATAAGTATTTGATCCCTCTGACAAACAAGACCTAATACTTTGTGGAAAAACCCTTGTTGGCAAGCACAGCAGTCAGGCGTTTTGTAGTTGATGATGAGGTTTGCGCACATGTCAGGAGGAATTTTGGTAGAAAGTTCTTTGCAGATTATCTCTAAATCATTAACATTTTGAGGCTGTCGCTTGGCATCTCGGAGCTTGTTTTAAATGGTTCAACTACCTTTTCCCATAGATGACAATTCTTTTGCTTTCCCCATGACTCACAATCTAGAAACATCACTCAGCTTATATGCACACACTGACTACAAGCAAACAGGTCACAGGTGAGGATGTTACCTTTAGTAGCCATTCAAACCAATTTGTGTCAACTTCTGTGCATGTTATCAGGCCAAAATCACCAGGGTATGTGAACCTTTGATCAGGGTCATTTGGATGTTTTGGGTTGTCATTATGATTTAAAAAGAGAAAATAAATGGCTTCACCCAACCACTAACCATGAGTGGAGAAAAAGGTTTGGTGTTATCATTCATATTCTCTGGAAAAAGGCCAAGAAAACAAAAATTCTCCCGGGGTATGTAAACTTTTGAGCACAACTGTATATACTTGACACATATTGGAAGCGTTCACAGAATACACATCAAAAGTCTCAAAATTTTTAAAAGCCAAGGCATGCAGAGAGCAAATTTAGATAGAACGTAGCCAAACCCTTTCACATAATGCCTTATCGATGGCAGTAAAAGATGGTAAAAGCATTTACAGAGGAAAAAAACAACACTCAGCAAAAGCAATCAGCTCACTACCTCAATTCTAAAAATATACTCTCTGAGGGCATCTAAAAGAGGTCTTAAAGTGCCAGTAAAACAAACAAACAAACAAACAAACATACAAAATTATCCTACAGAATGAATCCATAATTATCCAGCACAAAAATTATCCTACAGGTATTGCAGTTATTGTAATCTAGTTAATTACCTTATTTTGCTTCATTCGCTCTCAAACACTATGCTGCAGTGTTGTTGGAATGCCTAGTTCATGCTCCTTTAGAAGGTGCTTTCATCTGTTGCTTAGCAAAGATCGGTGCTCTATATTCAAATAATCTGTGTATAGAAATTCTCCTGTCTGAATTCAGGAATGAGGAGAAGACAGGGAAAGTCTCATACAACTGTTTGAATACAGTGTATGGATCTTGCAGAGCAGCAGATGAAAGCAGCTTCTAAAGGAGCATGACTGGTCACTGAAACAGCACTGCAGCATGGAGTTTGACAGAGAAGGAAGCAAAATAAGGTAAGTACCGATTACAAAAAAACAACATAATTTGCAATGCCTAAAGGACAATTAAATAAAATAAAGTCTCATGATGTGATCAGTAACAGAAATATCTAAATAAAATTAATGTGCTGCACATGAATATGACCGATTATAAACAGATTACTTTTATAAACAATTCTGAATAATAATTTATCATATAGAGTTTCAGGTTGGGTTTTCAAAAACTCACCGGCCGAACATCTCCACAGGAGTTTGTAAACTGCCTTGCTAGCCCAAAGTCCAGCATGTAACACTTCCGACAGGTACTGGGAAATCGGCCCATTGCAAAATTGGACTAAAAGGAAAAAGTGAAGAATTGAAGGGATATTGAAATACAAGTAAACCATATGTGCAGTAATTCCTATAGAGTAGACAAACGACAAATTGTTGTGTCAGGTCGGAGTAAAGTTGCCATTTAGTAAGGCAAAAGAAATCCAATATGCACTTTCTGAGCCATCTTAATGTAAAGGAACTGTTTCATGTCTGCAGACCTTGATTTAATAAGGATTCAATCTAATGATCCCATACTCACTGGTTTAATATCTCGATGTAAGAAGCCCACAGAATGAATGCTCTCAATAGCTTCCAAGATCTGTCGTCCTAGTCGTAGCATGGTGCTGACAGAGAAGGTACCTCTGGATTGACTACGTCGGAGATCTGCCAAATTTCGACCCTGAAGACAAGAGACCATCTATTAACACTGGCATATAACGCTTACTTTTCGTAAAGAAATAAAAATGACAGAAAAATTACCAGCGATAATGGTAAATACAAAATATCTCACTTTCCTATGATTTCTAATACTTCTGTTAGTGGCTCTCCACACTGACTAGTAAAGGATAATGGAGGTCCCCAAGTGGGGACTCGCTTTATCAAGACCACATGCCCTAAAAAGTTTTTAGATGGCATGTATACGGTACAATATACCTAACCAATTGGTGCCTCGACAGGTAGTTGTTGCATGGATAAATACAAGTAGCGCCCCCCCACCCCACCTCCAGGAAATAGGTTTATTTAAGTAGACAGAGACAAATCTATACATTCCCTTTAATAACATTTCTGGGATTCGGTTTATAGGCGGTGAGAATAGAAGAAATACACAGGTATGTGATTTCCAACAATCTCCAAAGGTTTGCCGGAGTGTTCGTATACTTTATACCCTTCATGAATATAGGCGGTTAATACACAATATCAAATAGAATACATAGCTGTGTAATAAGTAAGAGCCATTGCCTGTGTCCACCCACCTTACCCCCATGAACAGTTCTTTATTCCAATGAGTTCTTGTTACAGCACCCTAGTGGACATTTGGCAGCCGGGAATACATTACCCCTTAACCTTACTCTAACAATGGTTACCAAATACTACAGAAAAAAAGATAACTCTTTGCTTTAAAAGTTTACCTGTAATTGCATTACCACATAATTAAATCGATCGTTCCTCCCACATCCTATGAAACGACACACGTGATCTTTACCTAAGGAAAGGAACAGAAGAAATTACTTACACTTCGTATTATAAACCAATGTAACAATCCAGTGCACAGACAGGAGTTTTCTCCAGATTTGTGCTACCATCGTCCATGGGCTCAGATGGACAATGTCATTTGGTTTTTATCAGTTGATAAAGACGCCGGTATGGCACTGAAACGCTTTGTGAATAAAACCTTATAATTTTTGAAGAAATTGGTTTACTTCCGCAGTGCAGCCCACCTACATATTCATCCGACTGGATCCAATATCTCCTGGAGGACTCATCAGCCAGCCACGGGGGGCAGCAGATATTTTTCTTCATGCCTACATAGGAGTTGTGCCGGTCACAACTCCATCACGGGAGCGTAACCAGCACTTATCCTCTCTCTCCCCATAGGGTATCACCCTTATTGTGCGCTCTGTTCCTCACATCTAAATTTCTTCACGGGTGACATTGTTTCTTGAGTGAGACAGGAAACCACATTCGTAATCACATATTACTACGGTTTGTAGAAGGACCAATCCGTAAAGGACTTGGCCTTATGGCCCCCATACACTTTAGACTAATGTCGGCTGAACCAGAAGATAATCAACAGGTTCAACTGATGGTCATCTATGTATGGAGGAGCCGGATGACTGATTGTAGGAGATGTGGACCACACAGGTCCGATTTTGGACAAACAATTGTACTGTTCTCCCAGACATCAGCCACTGGCCAACACAGCCGGCGGCTTCCTCATAGAGAACAAAGGAATGCTCAGACAAATGAGCGTTTGTGTGTGTGGGAGTGTCGGCTGAGAAGACCGTCGAGAGAAGCATCGTTCAGCCAACGTCCATCTACTGTGTATGGAGGAGCTGGATGACCAATTGTCAGGGGAAATGTTGACCACACAGGTCAGATTTTGGACTAAATCGTACTGTCCTCCCGGAGATCAGCTACTGGCCTACACAGCTGGTGGCTTCCTCATCGAGAACACAAGAGCGCTCAGATAAATTAGCGTTTGTGTATATGGGAGTGTCAGCTGAGAAGGCCGTCAGGAGAAGCATTGTTGAGCCAACGTCCATCTACTGGGTCATTCCATGGTAACTTACGTTACAACATAATATGGTAACTTACGTTACAAAACAGTGATTTTCCTATGAAGGTAACTCATTGTAAAGTAAGTTACCATCACCTTGTATTTGTAACGTAAGTTACTATATTGTGTTGTAACGTAAGTTACCTACATTTCTTGTTATAAAAACTGTTGCATTTAACGTGAGAGGTTAAAATAAATTTGTTAAAGTTGCCTGGACTATGTTGTTTTAATACAATAAAAATAGTGCTTCTCCAGTTTACCAGAACAGATAATTTGGCAGTCTCATGATGGACAATTGCCTTTCCTTTTTTTTGTAATGTAAGTTACCAAGTAATAACACTGTATTTTGTATTTAATTTTATTGTTGAAAAATCAAACTGTGTTGAAATCTATTGAGAATAGTTTACTGTACAATGTACATTCACTCATTTTTGTGGCTGCCTTCAAAAAACAGTCTGTAGCCAGTTTTTGGTTTGCGGCTGTAACGTAAGTTACCATGGAATGACCCTACTGTGCATTGGGTCGTCGTATGACCGATTGTTCAGGGAGATGTCGATAGCGCATATATAATTTTGGACTGCCGATCGCATTGAACTCCAGGAGATAAGCCAACATATCAGCTGGCGACTTCCTCATAAAGAACATAGGAGCACTTGGCAAAACAAGCGCTCCTGTGATTGGGAGAGACGACAGAGATGGTGGTCAGCTGCATCGCTTGGCCGGCAGCATGACCGCCCTTTAGATTTAGTGGCGACTCCGACTCAACGACTCAGACTCCGAGCCAGAGCCCTGATTTTATGTCCCATTTTCCGGCGGCTATCAATTGATGGGGTTCTGGGAGATCATCACCTCTCTCTTAAAGAGTACTTGACATGAGATTTTTGCTGCCCGAACCATGGGGATGATGAATCAGACACTGGCTGAGTTCTTGCAGTCACGAATGTTTTATTCTGAAACAAGGCAGCATTTCAGAGAACACAAAAAAGAAAAGCCGACTGGGGACAGTGTGCGTCAGCTGAGAGGTGCGTTGCAGGTCCCCAGGGGCTCCTCTCCCCTTTAATATCATATCTGATAAACACTGATAAATCATGGTTTGTTACTCATGGAAATAGTGTATAAATATGGGGTAAGTGAGAAATTATATCATTTGCCTGTAAATATCACATTTTACCCACCCCATCTCCACAGTAACAAGGATGTATGATGAGGCGCACACTATATCAGGCGACTCACAAAATGCCTTTTAAATGCGTCTCCTGTCATTTGGCCTTTATTGCTTTTCTCGTCCTCAGTGATGGATTCAGGATGCATCATTTCATCAAGAACGCTGAGCGCTACAGACACATACGAGCGACTTAATTGCAGACATAAAGCCTACTGACAGCAGTCATAGAAGCTATTAAAAGCAAATAGATGACGCTGCACTTCATGTATGTGGCCATCTGCAATACTAGGAAATAAGCAGCATAATAAAATCTACCAGGAGCTCAGAGGTAAATCTCCAATAACATTTCATTACCAGGAGTCCTGATCAGAACATAAATGTAGCATCAGATCAGCTGCGAGAAGGAGCTCTTAAAGGGATGCCTAGAGGGTGATCTCTTTTAGACAAGGTACAAAGACCATCTATTCCTCTAAAAGACCAAGCCCTACGAAGCGTTACACAGACAGACCACTCATTTCATAGGGCACGGTGTAATACGTAATTTCCTCAGCAGTGGCACTACAAGAAAGCTTAAAGGGAATCTGTCAGCAGGTTTTTGCTTTGGAATCTGATAGTAGCATACAGTAGAGACAAAGACCCTGATTCCAGCGATGTATCACTTACTGGGCTCCTTGCCGCAGTTTTAATAGAATCCCTGTTTTGTGTAATATAGATGAAGCAGAGCTCAGAATGCTGAGCTGTGTATAATCCTGCCCAACCCAATGATTGGCAGCTTGATAACAACTACACACAGGAAGCTGACAATCAGTGGCGGGGGGTGTGGTTAGACAGATTAGCCTGACTTTCCTGCACATGAGACCTAGTATTCTTGTGATAATCTCTTGCTGATAAAACACTGACTGCACTGAAACTACAACACATAGCCTAGTAAGTGACACATCCCTGGAATCAGGCTCTCTGCCCCTACATCATGCTTCTCTCAGATTAAATAGGAAAAAAACAGCTTACAGATTCCCTTTAAAAGGGAGTCAGTCACACACAAAAACTCAAATGAATCTGTTTATACTGTTATATAGGGGAACTCAGCCCTTTAAAAATCATAGTATATTGTAGTATAGTTTTCACTACATTCGTTTTACATAAAAACAGGTTTTATTACATATGCAAATAAAGGGTCCTCAGTACACCATTAGGGGGGGCAAAGGACTCCGTGCACCATTTGGGGGGCAAGGGGCTCAGTGCACCATTAGGGAGGCAAGGGGCTCAGTGCACCATTAGGGAGGCAAAGGGCTCAGTGCACCATTAGGGAGGCAAAGGGCTCAGTGCACCATTAGGGAGGCAAAGGGCTCAGTGCACCATTAGGGAGGCAAAGGGCTCAGTGCACCATTATGGAGGCAAAGGGCTCAGTGCACCATTAGGGAGGCAAAGGGCTCAGTGCACCATTAGGGAGGCAAAGGGCTCAGTGCACCATTAGGGAGGCAAAGGGCATAGTGCACCATTAGGGAGGCAAAGGGCTCAGTGCACCATTAGGGAAGCAAAGGGCTCAATGCACCATTAGGGAAGCAAAGGGCTCAATGCACCATTAGGGAAGCAAAGGGCTCAATGCACCATTAGGGAAGCAAAGGGCTCAGTGCACCACTGCATCCCCTTAATTAACATCATTTAACCTTCCCTGTCACTTGACAGCGCTCACTTGTATGTGACTCATATGTCACGATGTGACACGACCCAACGGGTGGTCGGTCAGCGGATAGCACAACTCACAAGCAACGGGATGGAAAAGGTGAGAGGAAGGCCATAACAATAGGGAATGAGGGATGTTCACCACCTGAGCTCAAACTTCAGCACTTCCCTGCACTCCCCTAATGCCCTATGCGGGTCCTCCCACCCGTCTCCGTCAGGATACCTCGTCCCTAGTTGTCACCTATAACTGCCCTGGCTAGTGCACTGGCTGGCAAGGAGCACTAGCCTCACCTCTGCAGATAATAAACACAGGGGGAAGTGACAAACACCAAAAGGGACAAGGTAAAAAAAAACACCACACTTAGCTTATGCACACCGCTGCTAAGCTGCACACCGCAGATAACACAGCAACTGGACTCCAAACACCAGACGTGGCTGACACCAGAGAGCTGCTCCTGCTAGGCTGGTCTCCAGAAAGGGACTGTATCACCAACAGTCAGCTGATGCATCAGGTGACCTTTTAAAGGATGGTGGGAGTGGTCACCACCCACATCAGCTGACCCAGCAGCACTGCAGTAACACCAGATTGCCAGCAGGGAAAAACTGACATTAACCCCCGCTGGCCTGAAAGGAAAAAAAAGGTTTAATTGAGTGGAACCAGATCTGCCACAAATCCTAAAATGGATCGTGACATCATAGCACGAGCTCGCCGAACTGAATCCATGTCCCTGTGCATGCACATTGACACTGCAGGGGCCAAGCAAGCGCGTGTGCACACTCAATTTAACACTTGCCGCCAACATAACATCAAGCTTACGAGTTCCAAAGGGGGAAAACTCCTCTAAATCATTGCACAGTTGTGAAAACACCAGTGGTTTACATTTTACAATGATTTACGTCTGCCTATAGCAATATTCTTCTTACGCGAGAGGTTGGATGTAGATGGAGTAATTTTTTTGCCATGTTCTGAATATAACTGTTGGATCGTAGCATTCCTTTTATTATATCTAAACTATGACACAGATTTTGTATTCTTAAGTTGTTGAGGTTAAGAAATCAGAATCCCCTCCCCCACCTATTCTCTGCTCATACTCATACAGTTATATGGAGAAATGTAACTGTCCTTTCAGGAGAACTTCCTGCAGAACGTTTGACGCTACATCAAGCTCCTCCCTTTTCCATAGAATTTTATGCACCAACTGTCTCAGTAATGGGATAATCTGTCTTCAATAAATACAGACTTTATCCACTAATTGACCGGGAAACATCAGTCCAAGAGGAGAAAGAAGCAGGTTTGTCTGATAAGATATATTACAAAGTGTTAGTTTTGTGTGTACTATTGACCTATGAAAAAAAAAATTAAATGACTGTTACTCTTTCATGTGATTTCAACCACAACACGTCATCACAACGGCTCTGTCACCGCATGCATCACTAAAAACAGCCCCACTTTTTGCTGACGAAGAGTTCTGAAGACTGTTCACCCTGGACAATGAAATCATTACATGACTCAAAGGGATCTGCAATGTAATTTGACATTTAATTAGATGAAGACGAAAATAGAAATGTTTAAATATTTCAGTATTATTACTCCATCACGGTGCTGGCTTCAGGTTTAACTACGCTTTTATCTAGTGAAACAAGGCCTACAAAATCAGACTTGTGTGCTCTATGTATCTACCAACAGCTTCTTTACGCCTGTATGTTTGGATAATAAAGGACATTGATCACCATATTACGATATCATTCTAGAAGTCCAACATACAGGACAGATTCACCATGGTTATTAAGGTCAGGTAATGAACTGAAAAGTAACTTTCTTTTTACTTAATAAAAAAAAAGTTCTTAAACTTTGCACATCACTTTATTAGGGAATTTGTCTTCAGCCCTGTAAAAAAATTTAAAAAATACATTTACCATAAGTTGTTTCCAAACCCCGGCCTTCAGCTGCACTGATAGCAGAACGTACTCATATGGAGTACAGATGTTGGCAGTGATGAGTTAGCAACTGTGCCCTCCTCTAAGAGTATGTTCCAACTTCCCACGGTCAGTAAACGCTGCGTACATCCGCAGAATCCAACCGCAGTGGCCAGATGTTACAGCATAGTGGATGGGATTTCAA
>VIAB01002027.1:143816-179635 GCA_009801035.1 Oophaga pumilio | reverse complement strand
TCTGCACCTATCTAATTTATTGAGTGCGTGTCATTCTCCTCTCCATACTGTTTGGATTGTTATGTGAGCCATCATAATACTTGGGGGCCATAATATTACTTGTAGGGCTGTGTGGTGGCCATTATACTGTGTGGAGGGTTGTGCGGGGTCTATTACACTGTGTGGAGGGTTGTGCGGGGTCCATTATACTGTGTGGAGGGTTGTGCGGGGTCCATTATACTGTGTGGAGGGTTGTGCGGGGTCCATTATACTGTGTGGAGGGTTGTGCGGGGTCTATTATACTGTGTGGAGGGATGTACAGGGTCCATTATACTGTGTGGAGGGTTGTGCAGGGTCCATTATACTGTGTGTGCAGCCATTATACTGTTTGGAGTGCTATTGGGTCCATTATAATGTGTGCAGGCCAATATACAGTGTGGTGGGTTGAATGGAGGGCCATCATACTGTATGAAAGGTTATTGAGGGGACCATCATACTGTATAGAAGGCTGTGTCAGGGCCATCATACTAGGTTGTGGCCTACTTTGTGGGGGGTACTATAGGGTTATAATATGGAGAGTACTAAGGAGGAATTCACTGTGTATCTTACTGTGTTTGGAGGACATATTTGTTGGCATCACACTTTATGAGGACCATGAAAGTGGCATTTTAATGTGTGGGAACACTAAGGGGCTTCAGTAGAGGCAAAATTACGTTGTAAGGGCTGCAAAGTTGTGTGATATGTTCTTCTGTGACCCTGCAGTATATATAATTTTTTGGGGAGTGCAATTAGGACTTTTGCTATGGGGCCCCATGATTTTTATGTCTGCCCCTGTGAATAGAGGAATAGGGCACAGAGAGACCGCACCGTCAGGAGCAGTGTGATGTTGGATCTCTAACAGATTCAAAAGGACAGCTGACAGCAAATTGGTAGGAATTTTTTTGTAGTGAAGACTATCTATAGAGATGCTTAATAGTGTATTTGTAAAGTAAAAGAGCAATAAAAAAATAATTTGAAAAGTGTCTATGACCTTAATGCTGCCACACACATGAGCACTATTTCCGCTAACCATGAACATGCATTCAATAAGCGCTACCCTCATGTCCCCAACATCGTCTGCCCGGGGACAGTGAAGACGGCCCCTACACATCTTTAATTGTTTACAGATCCCACTAAAGTTTGCTGTATCTACAGAAATTAATCTAAAGGCTATGTGCAGCTTTATCTTTATGCCATTCTCATCGGGGCTCTTACAATATAAACCCCCTGGTATCTGAAAATCAGCAAAATTCTGAACTTCGCCTTAGGCATGACTGTAGAAGAAAATATTTAGCAATTTATAGAAGACAGGCAATGAAAGTTTGCACCATCTTATTCAACATTTTAACTATGAAGTCAAAACTATAGTAAGTCAAAAATAGAAATTCTATGCAAATCGGGCTAGATATACACTGGGGGCGTGTCAGTGGGCTTTAACAAAGTAATACAGGTGAACTGACACTCCCCCGGTGCACTCCCGGCCTGATTTGCATATATATTAGATTTATCACGACCTGCCATCACATTCTCTTTGACACAGTATGCCCTTCTGCTGTGCCCCATAGGACTGCATTGTTGTGTAGGGATCGGTCTAATAAAAAAGAATTATACGATACAGACATCCGCCATTGGGGTCCTTCACACAACCGTATAAATTGGACGAGTGCAATCCAATAAAAGAAGCAACTGCACTCGTACCAATGTTATTCAATGAGACGGTGCAGATCTGCATATTTTTTCTCACCCGTATTCTGCTGCAAATTCTCTCTGAAATCGAATGGGTGCGAGAAAAAAAATTGATGCCATATACAGCCACAGTACGGCGTCTGTCCTTTACAGATACAGTGCAATTCTGTAGCATAGTAAACTGTAATTTATTAAAGCTGCTGAGCAAAAAAACCCAGATAGTGCACTGATGACAAGTGAGAAAAAAAATGTCGCACTTTTCTGGAGGAAAATCAGAACGAGTTTATATACGCTCCTGTGACCCTAGCCTTAAAGTGAAATCCCATCAAGTCTTCAAGAAATCCCATGTCCACTATGCGTTAAAACACGCCCGCGGCTCACCTGCGTAAACGGACATGCGGCGTGTCTTTCCAGTCTGCAGCATGTCAATTTATGTAGCGGAGACTCCCCTTCTCCGCTGCATAAATTACCAATTGACTATCATTAAATGCGGTAAAACCGCATTATGTTCTTAGTCACATGCGTATTAAGTGTGGGAATGCAGTTTACTACGCATGTGTACTAACTTAAATAATGTCTTACCTTGTTTCAGCCGGAAGTTCGTGTACACTGCAGTTGTTGCGATGAGCTGAGCTGACCGCAAGAACTGCCATGCACGTGACCGCCGGAGACGAGGTTATCTCCGGTCACTAGCAAAGTTCTCACGGTCAGCTGACCGCAAGAACTGACATGCACGTGACCGCTGGAGACGGGGTTATCTCCGGTCACTAGCAAAGTTCTCACGGTCAGCTGACCGCGAGAACTGCAGTGCAGGTGACCACCGGTGATCGAGTTATCTCCGGTCATCATCTTAAAGCTCCACTGTGTCTGGATGTCAAGCTGAGTGGTGGCATAATGCAACTTTTCAGCCAAAGGCATCCAGATGTAGCAGAGCGGGACTCTTTGTGGGACAGTATGTACATCTTCTCGGCGGACAGGTATTGTATACTGTTGCTTTTTTATTTTATTTTTCTTACAAGAGAATGAGGGCTTCGGTGGAATAGGCGATGCAGTAAGAATGGTTTAATTAAGATTATTAATGGAGTCTGTGTCATTATTTCAATTAAAGGACTTTATTCTTGCTGTGTCTTTATTTACCGTGTAACTATAGGATTAGTAACGGATAGGTGCCTTATAGACGCTTCTCCATTACTAAGCAGTGGGCTTGATGTCACCGGACTACACAAAGGTGACATCAACCCCACAAATATTACCCCACCTGCCACCGCTACAGGGCAAGTGGGAAGAGCCGGGTAAAGTGCCACAATTGGCGCATCTTTGGATGCGCCAATTGTAGGGCGGCTGCGGGTTGCTATTTTTAGGCTGGTGAGGGTCAAAATCCATGGGCCTCGCCAGTCTCAGAATATCAGGCCACAGCTGTCTGCTTTTTCCTTGGCTGGTTACCTAAAATAGGGGCACCCCACGCTATTTTTTTGGAGGGGATTCCACTATTTTTGCTAACTATCCAAGGTAAGCAGACTGCTGCGGCCTGGTATTATGAGGCTGGTAAGGTTCATGGATATTGGATCCTTACCAGCCTGAGAATACCTGCCCCAGTAGTCTGCTTTACTCTGGCTGGTTAACAAATATAGAGGGACCCCACGCTATTTTTTTTTTTCTATCATTTATTTATAAATACCCCACTATATCTGCAAACAGGAGAAGGCAACTTTCAATTAGCTTTATTTCAAGTGCCAAAAAAAAGTATGCAATGAAAAAATGCATCAAAAACGCACGCGGAAAAACGCATCAAAAACGCATGTAAAAATCGCATAAAAAATGCAGGTGTGACCTGCCAGTGACCTCAGATGCAGATTTGGTGTAGATTTCCCCTACGTCCAATCCTGAGCAAATACTGAGCCATTCCTGATCGTGTGCACATACCTATAGCGCTTTATACTGCCAGTCTACTTTGCAAACATCCCATAAATTTAGGGTAAAAACAACTGTGACCTTTTACGCTATCATTGATTGTCACTATCCATAGGATATTCATCAGTCCTGGTTCGCACCTTAGTAATTGTGGACTGGATTTGCTCTGCCGCTTCTGCTGAATACATTTGTTGGCTGTCGGATGAATGTTGCTTTGGTCAATCGTTCAGGCAACATTCATCTCATCCAACTCTCCCATACACAGGAGCACTTGCTCAGCCGATCTTTTCTGTATTCTCTATGAGTAAGCCACCGGCTGAAAGAATACAGAACGGCTCCATTGACCATCACTGAACCCATGGATATGTTTGAGTAAGCCTGGATTTGGACTCACTGGTCACCTGAGCCCCATGGATATGTTTGGGAAAGCTAGGAATGGGACCCTCTGGTCAGGTGGCTCCATAGATATGTTCAGAGAAGCCAGGTTGTGACCCTCCGGTTACCTGGCTGCATGCAGATGTTTGGAGAAGCCAGTTTGTGGCCCTCCGGTCTCCTGGCTCAATGGAGATGTTTGGAGAATCTAGTTTGTGACCCTTCGGTCACCTGGCTCGGTAGAGATGTCCGAAGAAGTCAGGTTGTGGCCCTTCGGTCACCTGGCTCCATAGAGATGTTCAGAGAAGCCTTGTTGTAACCTACCGTCACCTGGCTCCATAGAGATGTTCGGAGAAGCCAGGTTCTGATCCTCCAGTCACCTGGCTCCATAGAGATGATCTGAGAAGCCACATTTTGACCTACCGGTCACCTGGCACCATAGAGATGCTCGGAGAAGCTAGGTTGTAACCCTTCAGTCACCTGGCCTTGTACCTCAGTGGACTGTCATCTTCCTAAGCTTTTTGTTACTTCCTCTCTGTGTGCATACCACAGGTGGGGTAGTCAGCCCTGTAAGCTCTGAAGTCACTGTTGTTCTTATCCCGGGGAGTCAGCGGAAGGGTGAGACTCTGCAATATTGCACCATCTTGGGTATTTTGCTGGAACTGTTCTATATGTTATTTGCCTGTTCTGTGGTTCAATAGAGTATTGCCACACTGTTTTACCCTCACCCTGTGTTGTTGGAGTAGTATGCCTATGGTAAAAGAAGAGCAGGCGTTCGGTGGGATGATCCCTAGTCCATGCGGTTTCAGCTAGCGGATGTGATCACCCGTTGACCCCTCCCCCCATGTCGCCACATATATTAAGACTGAAAATATTTTTGTCTGAGAACTTTGACTTCAATGTAGAAAACACTGAAGCAGAAAACCACTACAATAATTTTATGAAATGTTGTAATTTTTCATAATATAACAGATAGATTAGCCTAAGGCAAAAGGCAAGAAAATAGCCAGGTTGTTTATGGCTCTTTATTTTTGGCTGTTATCACACACTAGCAGATGTTTTTTTATTGCAAAAACTATCCCCATATTTAGACAGCTATAATTTTTCCATATTTTGCCCACATATGATGACTTCTTTTTTGCAGGACAATTTGAACTTTTTTTAGTACCATTTTCTGGCACATGACATTTTTTGATTGCTTTCTATTCTGATTTTTGGGAGGCAAAATGATCAAAAACTAGTAATTCAGGATTTTTTTTTTTAATACCATTCCACGTGTGGTAAAATTGATAAGGCAGCATCATTCTTCGGGTCAGTATGATTACAGTGATACCAAATTTATATAATTGTTTTAAGTTTTGGCACTTTTACACAATAAAAACAAGCCGCTGATAGTGCTGTATGGTGACTCGTTTTCTGTGGGGCAAGATCATGTTTTCAGCGGTACCATTTTTATTTACATTTGTCATTTTGATAGTGTTTTGTTCGGCAGTATGATCATAAAACATAGTTTTTTGCCTCGTTTTTTTTTTTTTACGGTGTTCGCTGAAGGGGTTAACTAGTGTAACAGTTTTATAGGTCACTTTTCCTTCAGTTTTATAGGTCGGGTCTTTCCGGATGCTGCATGAGGACATCAGCGTCTGACAGGTAGGGAAGGAGGCATGTCAGCCTCTGCTCTTAGAAGGTGATCACTGGCCACCTTTCCTGAAGGACCCTGCAGGCATCTTGTGGCCTGGGGTTTCATGGAGCCCGTCGGCACAACATGATTGCATCTCGTTGTGTCGATGGGAGAAGACAAGGAGCTCACTCCCTGTGCTATGCTCTTCGATGACACTGTCACTATTAACAGCAGTATCAGAGGGTTTAAACGTCCTCGATCGGTTCTAGCGCTGATCAGCGGCACTCACCCGCGTCATTGTGGCGCTGTATATATACTTCTCTTTGCGGGAACACAGCTCCCGCAGAATCGTATATATACGGCACATGTGGGATGGAGATAATAACAACTTTGCCTTACCCATAGAAAGGACTATTAGTTAATTAATTTGTGCTGAAGAAAGGACTGTTTTCATTTTTAGAGCTTTAAAGTTGATGATGGACGATAAAGTTTATTCTCTGTGCCTGTGCATATCCAAGTGGCTATCAAGGATCTAGATCTCTCTCTATATACAGTACAGACCAAAAGTTTGGACACACCTTGTCATTTAAAGATTTTTCTGTATTTTCATGAATATGAAAATTGTACATTCACACTGAAGGCATCAAAACTTTAAATTAACACATGTGGAATTATATACTTAACAAAAAAGTGTGTAACAACTGACATTATGTCTTATATTCTAAGTTCTTCAAAGTAGCCACTTTTTGCTTTGATTACTGCTTTGCACACTCTTGGCATTCTCTTGATGAGCTTCAAGAGGTATTCACCAGAAATGGTCTTCCAACAATCTTGAAGGAGTTCCCAGAGATGCTTAGCACTTGTTGGCCCTTTTGCCTTCACTCTGCGGTCCAGGTCACCCCAAACCATCTCGATTGGGTTCAGGTCTGGTGACTGTGGAGGCCAGGTCATCTGGCGTAGCACCCCATCACTCTCCTTCTTGGTCAAATAGCCCTTACACAGCCTGGAGGTGTGTTTGGGGTCATTGTCCTGTTAAAAAATAAGTGATGGCCCAACTAAACGCAAACCGGATGGAATAGCATGCCGCTGCAAGATGCTGTGGTAGACATGCTGGTTCAGTATGCCTTCAATTTTGAATAAATCCCCAACAGGGTCAGCAGCAAAGCACCCCCACACCATCACACCTCCTCCATGCTTCATGGTGGGAACCAGGCATGTAGAGTCCATCCGTTCACCTTTTCTGCGTCGCACAAAGACACGGTGGTTGGAACCAAAGATCTCAAATTTGGATTCATCAGACCAAAGCACAGATTTCCACTGGTCTAATGTCCATTCCTTGCGTTCTTTAGCCCAAACAAGTCTCTTCTGCTTGTTGCCTGTCCTTAGCAGTGGTTTCCTAGCAGCTATTTTACCATGAAGGCCTGCTGCACAAAGTCTCCTCTTAACAGTTGTTGTAGAGATGTGTCTGCTGCTAGAATTCTGTGTGGCATTGACCTGGTCTCTAATCTGAGCTGCTGTAAACCTGCGATTTCTGAGGCTGATGACTCGGATAAACTTATCCTCAGAAGCAGAGGTGACTCTTGGTCTTCCTTTCCTGGGGCGGTCCTCATGTGAGCCAGTTTCTTTGTAGCGCTTGATGTTTTTTGCAACTGCACTTGGGGACACTTTCAAAGTTTTCCCAATTTTCAGACTGACTGACCTTCATTTCTTAAAGTAATGATGGCCACTCGTTTTTCTTTACTTAGCTGCTTTTTTCTTGCCATAATACACATTCTAACAGTCTATTCAGTAGGACTATCAGCTGTGTATCCACCAGACTTCTGCACAACATAACTGATGGTCCCAACCCCATTTATAAGGCCAGAAATCCCACTTATTAAACCTGACAGGGCACACCTGTGAAGTGAAAACCATGTCCGGTGACTACCTCTTGAAGCTCATCAAGAGAATGCCAAGAGTGTGCAAAGCAGTCATCAAAGCAAAAGGTGGCTACTTTGAAGAACCTAGAATATAAGACATAATTTCAGTTGTTACAGACTTTTTTGTTAAGTATATAATTCCACATGTGTTAATTCATAGTTTTGATGCCTTCAGTGTGAATTTACAATTTTCATAGTCATGAAAATACAGAAAAATCTTTAAATAAGGTGTGTCCAAACTTTTGGACTGTACTGTGTATAGATTTATATATGTGTGCATTGTAATCCCCAGTATTTAACAGCTTTGTGCAAATTAAGCGGAACATAAATTTAACACCCCAAGTTCACCATAACCTTAACTATTAAAAGTAAACTGGCTTATTCAGGTGCAACATTTTATGGGGCAGGAACATCCTGATCTAACAAGAGACAATGCTTAAACAAAGACCTTTTTAATAACTGCTGGAAACAAAGCCAGAAAAGTACAAATGCAAATATGAGAAGGCGCTCCGGCTTTAGCACAAAGTGTTATGTATGCATATAAAAGTTCTTTATTGGTAGTAGATACTTTTTCAGGTGTTTAAATAGATTATGGATAGAATACTGGTGGGATAGTGGATAACTTTCCAATCGAAGAGGGTCCGACTGCTGGGCCCCAATTTAATCCCAAGTATCGGAGCACTGAAGAGCTCCGATGAAGTAGTCGATCATGTGCACATGGGAGTGCCGAAGACCAACCGAGTGCTGCACTCTTTTATCCTGGGTGGTCCTTTTAAGAATGAATGGAGTGGCAGTGCGCATGATTGAACACCGCACCATCGGTCAGACTCCCGGCAATTGGGACGTTATCCCCTATACCACGAAAAGAGGATAACTATCAAACTTGAGAATGCCCCTTTATATAGAGACTAGCTGAAGAGCCCGGAGCTGCCCGGGAATAGTAACTAACTATGGTTAGTTATAGCAAATTATAATGATTATATCTCTATATATAAAGCTGAGTGTAGAGCCCCGCCCACTCTGCATAGTAACATTCAGTATAATATCTCACACAATCCCGTCAGCCAGAGCTACCGGACTACTACCCCTAATATCCCACATCGTCCCGTCAGCCAGAGCCACTGGACTACTAATATCCCACATCATCCCGTCAGCCAGAGCCACCGGACAACTATCAATAATATCCCACATCATCCCGTCAAAGCCACCGGACTACTCCTCCTAATATCCCACATCATCCCGTCCGCCAGAGCCACCGGAGAACTATCCCTAATATCCCACATCATTCCGTCAGCCATAGCCACTGAACAACTATCACTAATATCCCACATCATCCCGTCAAAGCCACCGGACAACTACCCCTAATATCCCACATCATCCCGTCAGCCTGGGGTCAGAGCCAGAGTGCTGAGTGGAATGGCCCTGACTTCCATACCGGGGAGCCCTTTAAGAGAGGCCTGGCGTCAGAACCAGAGTGCTGAGTGGATTTGCCCTGACTTCCATACCAATGATCCCTTTAATAGAAGCCTGGGGTGAGAATCAGAGCGTTGAGGGATTTACCCTAACTTCCATACCGGGGATCCCTTTAAGAGAGGCCCTGGGGTCAGTACCAAAGCGCAGAGTGGATTTGCCCTCACTTCCATACCGGGAATCCCTTTAATAGAGGCCTGGGGTCAGAACCACAGCGTTGAGTGGAACGGTCCTAACTTCCATACTGAGGATCCCTTTAAGAGAGGCGTGGGGTCAAAACCAAAGCGCAGAGTGGATTTTCCCTCACTTTCGTATCGGGATCCCTTTAAGAGGGGCCTGGGGTCAGAATCAGAGTGCTTAGTGGAATTGCCCTAACTTCCATATTAATGATCCCTTGAAGAGGGAAGATGTGCCTATGGGATGGAGGATGTGTGATAGGGATATGGGCACGGGAGCGGGTGATTCATTTCTGTCATCTGCTCTCTGCTCCATTCTGGGGGGCAGACAATGGCTGGAGGTTATGTTCCCGGGGATACTAGATTTCTCCCACCCAGTCACTGTCTGCTGAGGTGTTGTCGTGAAGTGAGAAAACTGTTGCTCATAGCAACCAATCACAGCTCAGCTTCTTTTAAACAGCTCTGGTGAAATGAAAGATGCTTCGTGATTGGTTGATGATACACACACACACATTCAATTCTATATCTATATATATATAGATATAAAAAGCTAAAGGCTCTATAAAGTTTGGGAGAATAAATACCCTTTAAAATAATATTTGTGCACACCTTTGTAAGGGTGACAGGACAGTGTAAGGGTATGTTCACATGGGAAAGTAATGAGAGAAACCTGTGGTAAATTTGATTGTAAAATCAAATATGCAAATTGTCTCTTGAGAGAGGAAGAAGACTAGAACTCTAGCGCCACCTATGGAAATCAGCGATTCTAAAAGTCAATATCAACTCTGAGCATTCTAGTCATCTTCCTTTTCTGAAGAGACAATTTGTATGTTTAACTTCCCAAATGAGCATGCATGGCTTATAAGTCTCCTCACTCTGACATACCAGGCTTGGCTTGTCTTTCTCCACAAGTAGGAACATTGCCCCTTAGACCCCAGTGCAACAAAATCCAAATTTTAAAATGGCACAAATGGGTGCGCAATGGATCGGTTCCACAGAAAGTTGACCAAAGGTTAATAGTAGAAATGATCGAATGTGCCATGATTCGCATTCAGCAAATCACAATATGAATTGAATGTTTCATACTATGCTCTGGAGCTTCTCCAAACCCCCGAGCATAATAAATGGGTCCGTACAGAACATCTAATGTCAGTGCATGGACCCCTAATGAGTTCGGCATCCCAAACATTGGATTGTTCCCACGCTGTCATCTGTGTAACAGCGCGAGAAACAATGGCTCTGTCATCTGTGTAACAGCACAGGAAACACTGGCTCTGATCAGCGGTAAGTTTATTACTGCTGGTCAGACCGGTGCGGTTCAAATGCTGTCATACAGATAGCAGTGTGTAAGCCAGCAGCTGTGACCGGCGGTAAAAAGGTACTGCCGATCACAGGCGTCAACCTGCTCTTGCTGATTATTGTAAAATGAAAAATAATAAACCACCTGTCTGACGAGAAGATAATCCATATCTCGCCTCATGATGGCATGGTGCACAGAGATGTGAGATGCCTAGTTAGTATCAGAAGACCCCGGAATAGAGTGAAGCAGGCCAAAGAGGATGGGGAAGGCAAAAAGACAAGGTGTGGAGAACTGCATGGCGGGCTGTGGGGGCGGTGGGACAGGTGAGCGGTGAGGGATTGTTATTTTTTAACCTTTTGCCAGCACTCTACAGTTCAGTTGGCCACCATTTTGCTGGAGAGAATTGCAAAAAAAATTGCAGAATTCGCAAAAAACAAGCTTTTCAGATCAATGTATGTGGAGTAGCCCAACAGTTGATGAGGGCAAGAAAATGTACATTTCTAATCCTTTGTTCATGTAAGAGCCACAAGTCCACAACTTATAGGGGTTGTCTGGCCTTGAGGTTCAAGTCTGCAGTCACTTCATGTGATTGAAGACTTGTAAATCCTCAAAGCGCCAAGATTCTCCGATGCCGGCGCCATTAGTGTGCTGTTATGTGACTGCATGTATGTGATTTGCATTCTTCCTGCCACATTCCAACTAGACGTGTCTGGCCGCATTCAATTCACTTGTTTTGAGTAAGGCCATGCATGTCTCCTCGACACATCACCGAATGTATGCAAATTGCATACTTGTGGTCACATGCCCGTCTGCTCCCGGTGCCGGCATCAGAGAATCCTGACAGTGCACACTGTGCGCTCTATGAGGATTCACAAGACTGTAGCCGTCTACCACAAGCCTGGACAACTCCTTTAATGCACATTAGCAGGAAATATAGAATGAATGGAAAGGATTGTGATTGAAGGATTAGACTACATAAAGTTGATTGTAGTCTGTTACTATGGAGACACACTTGTATAGGAGCTTTTTCCACAAAAAAACAAAATTTTTAATCAAGATTACTTGCAATTACATTGAAGCTATACAAATTTTAGGGTACCAAACATGGTCAAAGCCTCTAAAGCGGTTGGAACATTCTACTAATTACTCAGCTGCCCTGTGTAGTAAGAGTCTATGGTAGACTAAAATTCTCCTCCGGACTCCTCCCAGGCTCAGGATGTTTCTCTGCATCCCGATACCTTATTCTGCAGCTCTGCTTGTTACGGTTGGTTGTTGTATATAGGCTCCAAACCTCACTTAAACCTTTACTGAGCGTATAACACCTGCCATATATTGGTAATGACGGTACAATGTGAGCAGCTCTACCCATTGCCCTCGCCATTACAGATCTGATCCGGCGTTAATAATGAAATGTTTCAGTGCCAAATAAAACCAGCAGATCCTGTTTGGGAAAAAAAGACTTTGTGTAAGTCCTGAATATATTATACATTGTAGGTGCTGACAGGAGGACGGACAAGCAAATCCAAAGATTTATGGTGGCAGAAGAAATCCATTGTTATACAGGTTTATGCATTGCACAAAAAAAGAAAACCAATTCTCAGCATTGACGTGTCACTCTGTTAAAGTTTTATAAGCACTAAATAGTTATGTTCTCTTAGAGATAAGAATATCACCAGATCCCATCTTTAATTAGTTGCTGGGATCCTCGGTAATCCTGCTCAGATGTTGCGTTTAGTGCTCCATATCCTACTAAATTGTACAATGTTGGTCATCAATGTCAGAGTGGGGAGCCAAGGGTCCACCAGTAACCAACTCCAGGGCCCCCCTTTTCAGCTACATGCAAATGCGACATTATCATCAATCACAAATTTATGTAACAATGAACTGGGTAGATTGGAAAATGAATAAGATGTCTGTATTTAGTGATTTAAGTATATAGTGCCAAGTGCTGCTCACATGTGTGACACGACCTAACGGGTGATCGGTCAGCGGACGGCACAACTCACAAACAACGGGATGGAAAAAGTGAGAGGAAGGCCTTAACACACTAACAGTTCTCCATTTACAATATCCCCTATAGAGAGGGCTAGAATATTGCCCCCATTATCGCCACATGGAACAATACCAATGCCAACATATTAGATATTTGATCCCTTGCACAAAGGCATAGGGTTAAAGTCGTGGTCTCATAACGTCAACCCCTGGCTATGTTTCCCATTAGGCATCTTTTGCTCTATTTTTTGGTTGACTGTCTAGGTAGAGGACGAAAAAAAAATGTGACTGTAGTTTATCCACCTTTTGAGACAAGCCTTTACAAAAAATGCAAGTGGACCCTGGAACTCGGTGTAACGTTGGTGAATCCAATTTTGGAAATGCTTGTTTACAGAGGGTTTGGGTGGCAACTTTGCCAACTCTTTTGGGAGTCCAAGAGGTCCACCCTTTTTACCAGAATCTGAATGTTCCAGAAGAATTGGCAAGTATGCTTGTACGCATATAAAAGTGAAGCTTGGGTTCCCTATCTACTGTATGTGCCAGAACAGAGAGCCAATGGAGGCCGCGACCGTTACGTAGGCACCAATTTCTGCTGGTTGTCAGGTGTCGCCTCTTGTAAGAAATCCTCTCTGTTGAGAAAACCCCTTTAGGCCGGGATCACACATGCGAGGAAATCGTCCGACACTCGCATGTGAAATCCCAGCTCTGGCGCCGGCACTCGGGAGTGGAGAGCGCGGCTTCATGTATTTCTATGCAGCCGCTCGCTCCACTCCCGAGTGCCAGCGCCAGATCTGGGATTTCACATGCGAGTGTCGGAAGATTTCCTCGCATGTGTGATCCCGGCCTTAAAGGGAATTTGTCAAGAGTTTTTTGATATATAATCTGAGAGCAGCATAATAAAGGGCAAGAAAGCCTGACTCCAGTGATGTGTCACTTACTGGGCTTCTTGCTGTAGTTTTGGATAGAATCCTTGTTTGTTGATGTAGATGTAGCAGTTAGCTGTTTATAACCCCTCCCACACCTCTGATTGGCAGCGTCCTGCGTACACTGTGAATTGTCAACAAGCTACCAATCAGTGATGGAGGTAGGGTTAGGCTGACTGGTTGTAACGTGACACCTAGTCCTGCAGTGATAATCTCCTGCTGCTAAAACACTGATTGTATAGAAACTACAACACAGCCTAATACAGTAAGTGACACATCACTGGAATCAGGGTCTTTGCCCCTACATCATTCTTCTCTCAGATTAAACAGCAAAAACCTGCTGACTGTTTCCTTGTAAATACTTGAATTCTCGTTGCCTGTAGACACCACAGGGGGTGCTCACCACATATAGATTTATACAGCTCCCATAGAATTCAATGAGCACATATGGGAAACCTACAAACAGCTACGTGCACCTGCAATGATAAAAGATGAAGATATTATTTCATTTTGATGTTTATCCTTGATAATATTTGTCTGCTTAGTCACGCTCGCTTCTCAAGTCTCCCGCACCATTTAATCATCATGTAATGACGTCAGGTGTAAAATGACCTTGCCATGGAAAACTAGCAACCTAGTGTTCTGTTAAAAATGTATTGCTTTTTTCTCAATCACAGTCATGGAGCTCTGGCTGTGAATACAGATCTGACGATATTGATTTACAATTACTGCATATGTGAAGTATTAGAATCCATGTGCGGTATTTACTGTGGGATTACAAATCACACATAAAAGCTTGCACCCAAACAAAAATCAAACGCGATGGACAGCTGTGATGACTAAAATCTGGGCGCAGACGTCTTTATTAACACATATATAATCCGTGTTGTTGTTTTTTTCAAAAAAATTAAATCAGAAACAACTGCCCATTCAAAAGGTGAGCCCGACTGAAAATAAGTCGAGGAATATCACACCACTTTCCCCTCAGAGCACACAGAGATGGATTACTGATCTTCATTCCTTAAATGTTGCTCGCTACTTGGACAACCCCTTCTAATTCCTCATGTTTGCCCCAGTCAAAAATAAAACCACCTATACTCACCTCCCGTATCGGCACCTCTCCAGTGTTGTCGGCACTCGCGTTCCTGGGGCTCACCTGAGGTTGTTTTGTCACATGAGCCCTACGCCCAATTAACCTTGTCTGGGCTAAAGTATAGGTGTATGAATGTTTGCCCTTATTAAAATAAAAAGTGAGAAGGGGTTGTCCTAGTAGTGGACAACCCTTTACTTAATACAAAGGCAGAACAGGAGCATGGAGAAAATTATACAGTGATACTGAGCAGTGTAGATGGGAATCAAGATCTGAGGTGAAGTTTAAGACTTTTTAGAAAGCTCAGCACAATCCGCCTGTGTTTTCCTCTGCCTGTTTTCTCACTCTGCTCTTCACTCTCTTTCCTTCCCATAGGAGATGAAACATGACAACTCACTGTGATGGTAGTCCATCTTGTCTTAATCAATACAGAGTTGATGATGAGGTCAGAAGCAGGGGATGGAAAAAATGACTCATGGGTGGATAAAGAAGCAGATTTCTCTGATAAGATATATTACAAAGTTTCTTATTCATCTGTACTATTGATTCATGCTCTGCTCCCTTTTACTATGGCTGACATACTTTGCAGAGCTCCACATCAAGTTTTACAAGTTGCCAGGTATGTTTCAGTGACATCATCTCCCTAGGCCTCTTAAAGGGCTTGTCCGATGTCTACATGCCCTTTTTCAAATATCTAGCTTTAAGTCCTAACCAGTTTTTGTACTTTCCTTTATTATATAATCCCTTATACAGTTAATCCACAGTTAATCCACATATGTTTTTTCTTTTTCTACTTCCTGTGATGTTTCATTTGAGAGGAGTCTTACATGGGACATCACAGGAGGCTGGCCTTGCAGTCACTTCTCTGCAGCTTCTAACACTGCCCTGAAACAGGACATTATCATGGTGTGGGGCTGGGGTCACTTTGCACAGCTTCTGTCGCCACCATCCCTTGATGATGTTCTGTTTTAGGGGGTGATGGAGAAGTGACCGCAGCTTCCGTACCCACTGCCTGCATCTCCAGTTGCATCGCCACAGTCACTGGTTCTGTCACTGCTGACTTGTTCACTGAAACAAGATGTTATCAGAGGGCGGTGATAGAAACAGGGTGAGTGACAGCAGTGGCGCCCCACAGCTTCTGTCACCACTCTAAAATAAATAGTCATCAAGTGGCGGCGCTGCTGTCACTCACCCTGATTTTATCATCATATGACAAGGATGACTGCATTTACTTTTCCTCCTGGCTGACTGAGTTTACAGCATTCACTGTTTACGATGGCTGACTGTATTAACTTTTTGTGTTGACGTAGAACACAACTAGTACTTAGAAGAGGGGCTGGCGCCAGCACCTTTTTGAGCTCCGGGTCATAATTCAACACTGCTCTGACCGTCTTTCCACTGCCCCTGTATAGAGAGCTGGTCGGAGCAGTAATGAAGTGTGTGATGACCTCGCGGACCACATAGAATGACATGGCAGGCCGGAATCCGCCAGTTAGCCTTAAGTTTGACACCTATGATCTAAACGTACTCGGGACTTATGTTATTGTAAGTCCTAGTTAGATGAAAGAAAGTACCAGAAGCCATGTTTGATGAACACAATCTAGTACTTAACATGAAGAACCTTACTACTGACCCGTTAATTGTTTATTTTTGGAGCACCATTGATTCCATGGTGGTGTACATGAGAAGGGATTACATACAAGATAGAAATATAAATTACAATGAACAAACTAATAATGACAGACAAGTACAGAGGAGAGAGGGCCCTGCTCTTCGTGCTTATAGTCTACAGGATAATGGGAAGGAGACAGTATGTAGGGGGGTTGCGGCAGCTGTGGTGGTAGTGACGTGGCAGCGGGGTTATTGCAGGCTGTAAGCTTTCTTGAAAAGATGGGTTTTCAGGTTCCATCTGAAGGATTTGAACATAGGGAATAATCAAATGTACTGGGGCACAGAATTCTAGTGGATGATGGATACTTGGGAGAAGGCTTAGAGACGACTGGGTGAGGAATATATGAGTATAGAGGAGAGAAGGAGATCTTAGGTGGTCAGGAGATTACGTGTGGAAAGATATAGGGCATTAGTTTGGAGATATATAGAGGAGACGGATTTGTAGGTCACTGTTAGCTTAGTGGTGGTGGAGAAGTTATGGTTCGGGGCCCGTTTGCTGGATCAGGACTGAAGCAGCTCCAAGTCACAGAATTCACTATGAATTCTTCATTTTAGTAGTTTGAGGATAATAAGAGGCTTGAGGACCAGCTGAAGGTGGACTTTGCAACAAAACAATACTGGTAAATTCGCAAAGAAATAGTTGACAAAATATATTTTTTTTGAATGGCCAAGTCAAGATTCAGGTCTAAATCATATAGAGATGTGGGAGAATTTGACACAGGACTGTGCATGCAAGAAACCCTTGACCATCTTGACCGCAATTTTCTTCCACCGTAAGGTCCCTGTCTGATTCTAAGCATACAGGAGCTCGTTCTCTTCTAGAACACATAGCGCTCCCCAGTAATATGTTATGTGAGGTTGACTTTTTTAAGCAGCTACAATATGTCATAACATCTCCTGGGTATTCAGACTGTTTACACACACGTCGTGTCATTTTGTTTTTGTTTTGCTTGGCACTGCGCTGCTTCTTACATTCCTCCTTTGCTTTTTCACTAATTACTTTTCAGGCATATTGAGTAAATTAGTATAATCACAGCCATAGACTGGAGAAATCAAATCTAGAAAAGCAGAATCAAAAAACGACAAAGCACACTTGGTAAAAGCTGGCAAAATTTAAAGATTTCGATATGTATAAGGTGGGAACTGTAAGAAATTACATAAAAAGTGGAGTAAATGACCCACTCCAGCACTGCAATAAAAAAATCTAAACCGCTGGACTGGTTGCTTTAACAAATTTACTACACTGAAAATGTATCCAAGTCTGTGCCAGAATTCAGGTAGAAAACAAGGTGAAAATTTTGGTCCACAAACCATTTGGTCGGAATTTGCTTCTTTTTTCTTAAATTAGCAACTTTTAAAAGCATCTTTATAAAAGCAAAAATCCTAAACATAAATCTTCCTGTCAAAACAGTGAGTGCTGTTCAGGACTCCGTTCCTTTTCGATGGTGCCGACTCCCTGAAATACAGTATCTGCGCACTCAGCCGCCTTTGGATCTATGTCAGGGGGGTGATTCATCCAGATTGAGGATTCTCTCGCTGGTCTTGATGAGGGGTCATTTTGTTGTGGATGACCCTGATTTATGAATATGCTTAAGCCTCTTAATGACTCTATTGATGAGCGTAGTGAGGTGTGCCGCTATGTGCACCTTGCCAGAAATCTGGTGAGAAAGCTTTGATGAACCACCTTGAAGTCTCCATTTGTTGCTTAACCCATTTACCCCCGAGGGTGGTTTGCACGTTAATGACCGGGCCAATTTTTACAATTCTGACCACAGTCCCTTTATGAGGTTATAACTCTGGAACTCGTCAACGGATCTTGGCGATTCTGAGATTGTTTTTTTCATGACATATTGTACTTCACGTTAGAGGTAAAATTTATTTGATATAACTTGCATTTATTTGTGAAAAAAATGGAAATTTGGCAAAAATGTTGAAAAGTTAGCAATTTTCAAACTTTTAATTTTTATGCCCTTAAATCAGAGAGTTATATCGGACAAAATAGTAATAAATAACATTTCCCACATGTCTACTTTACATCAGCACAATTTTGGAACCAAATTTTTTTGTTAGAAAGTTATAAGGGTTAAAATTTGACCAGCGATTTCTCATTTTTACAACACCATTTTGTTTTAGGGACCACATCACATTTGAAGTCACTTGTGACACCATTCTAAAAACTGCACCCCTGGAGGTGCTCAAAACCACATTCAAGAAGTTTATTAACCCTTCAGGTGCTTCACAGGAATTTAACTTTTTTCACAAAAAATTTACTTCAGATCCAAATTTTTTTTATTTTACCAAGGGTAACAGGAGAAATTGGACCCCAAAAGTTGTTGTGCAATTTGTCCTGAGTACGCTGATACCTCATATGTGGGGGGGAACCACTGTTTGGGTGCATGGCAGAGCTCGGAAAGGAAGGAGCGCCGTTTGACTTTTCAATGCAAAATTGGCTGGAATTGAGATTGGACGCCATGTCGCTTTTGGAGAGCCCCTGATGTGCCTAGACAGTGGAAACCCTGCACATGTGACACCATTTTTTAAATTAGACCCTCTAAGGAACTTATCTAGCTGTGTGGTGAGCACTATGAACCCCAAAGTGCTTCACAGAAGTTTATAACATAGAGCCGTAAAAATAAAAAATCATATTTTTTCCACAAAAATGATCTTTTTGCCCCCAATTTTTTATTTTCCCAAGGGTAACAGGAATAATTGGACCCCAAAAGTTGTTGTGCAATTTGTCCTGAGTATACTAATACCCCATATGTGGGGGTAAACCACTGTTTTGGCGCTTGGCAGAGCTCGGAAGAGAAGGAGCACCGTTTGACATTTTCAATGGAGAATTGGCTGGAATTGAGATCAGACGCCATGTCACATTTGGAGAGCCCCTGATGTGCCTAAACAGTGAAAACCCTCCAATTCTAACTCCAACCCTAACCCCAACACACCCCTAACCCTAATCCCAACCCTAACCATAACCCTAACCACAAACCTAACCCTAACACACCCCCAACCCTAATCCCAACCCTAACCATAACCCTAACCACAAACCATAATTTTTTTTATGTTTTGGCGCTTTTATATAATAAAAACTATTTTATAGAAAAAATAAGTGTTTTTGCATCACTTTATTCTGCGAGCTATAACTTTTTTATTCTTTCACTGATGACGCTGTATAGCGTCTCGTTGTTTGCGGGACAAGATGACGTTTTCTACGGTACCATGTTTATTTATATCTGTCTCTTTAATCGCGTGTTATTCCACTTTTTGTTCAGCAGTATGATGATAAAGCATTGTTTTTTGCCTTGTTTTTTTTATGGTGTTCGCTAAAGGGGTTGTTAACTAGTCGGACAGTCTTATAGGTCGGGTCGTTACAGATGTGGCGATACCAAATACGTGTCCATTTATTGTTTAGATTTTTCTTATTGAAATATTTATTTAGTGATAGAATAAAATGATTTTTTTTATTATTTTTTAGGATTTTTTTAAATACTTTTACAATTATCTAAAAAAAAATTTTTCTTTCATTTCTTACTTTTACACTTTGTGCCACTATGGGACAATCATTTTGTGCAGGCTGATCGCTTCTATAGCATGCTACAGACGCTGTCAGCGCTGCAGTCAATGCACACTGACCTGTGAGACTTCCTGACAAGCACTGCGCATGACAGGAATTTTCAAAGCTCTGGAGACCCAGATGTTGTCATGACAAAGGCAAAGGGGATTTCAGCCCCTGTGCCGGCAGTGTTCCGGGGTTAAATTGCCAGGTGTCAGCTGTGAGAATCAGCTGACACCCGACCGCGATCGTCGGCGCTCCGCCTGTGAGCGCGGCCGATTGCACATGACGTACTATCCTGCCCATGGGAATTAAGGCCCAGGTCACATGGACAGGATAATATGTCCAATGGCAGAAAGGGGTTAACCGTCCCATTAATGATCTCGAAGAAAATCTATAAGTAGGATCAAAGCTCCAAAGTAATCTATATGAGCATGTAGGTCATAGGAAGCTGGATAAAATGATACCTTAATATCAGTAATCCAATGTCTTATTTAATAGGAATTCATATTTTCCTTAATATGTAAAAGATCTGTCAATGATCTGTTAAGATCTATGGGTCGGACATAGATCTCTCTGAGGATTTTTAAATAAATGGGGGTGTTACCATTGTGAGACATGTAATGACTGACAGTCTGATCTCCTAATCACACACCGATCTACAATGAGAATCAGAACTAACACAGTACAGCAGAGCTAACACTGTAATGAGACAAAGTTTACTTCAGCTGTACTGTGTTAATTCTGATCTCACTGCAGAGCTCTGTGTGATTGAGCGAGTCCTGTCAGTGTTATGATCTGCTAAAAGCACTAAGGAAAGGTGGGAATTCTGTCCCTACAATAGGACTGAGCTGGATCCCTACGATGTAACGGGGAACCTGATCCTGCGACCAGACCCGCTAAAGTCCTCAGCTAGTCTGAACGAAGACCTATAGTTGCGAGGGAGGAATCCCTACAAGATCTAGGGACTGGGTGAAAAGGTGGACACCTCCTAACAGAAAGTGTAGCAGGGAAAATAAAACAGAAAACAAATACTAAGAGATCCTCAGATCAAGCAAAACTGACAGAGTAAGGCACCTAAGCACCCGGCTAGCTTAAGAGTAGATAATACAATGCAGTCCAGCAAAGCCAGAAGGGCGGAGCCAGACTAAATAGGGTAAAAAGGTCATGTGACCAGCAAACTGAAACAAAACCTAACAAGAGGGTTCTAACAGTCAGTCATTACATATCTCACACTGGTAATGCCCTTTTCATTTACAATAAGCACTGGAGGCAGATTCTCAGGAATATCTATGTCCGACCCATAGGTCTTAACAGCTCACTTACATACTAAGAAAAATGTGGATTTTTCTGGAATTAGACATCGGATGGCAGATATCAGGGTAACATTTTATTAAACTATCCAAGAACTACATGCCCATATAGCCAGTTTGGGAGGGTTAATCCTACTGATAAATTCCCTTTAAATCTTACAGCTGAACTCAGATGTCTTGGTTTGGTAGAACAGTCCTTCTAAAGCTATGTACACATGACGTGTTCCACCCGGGAATCCACCTGAAAAAGAGCCATAAAGCTACAAAAATGTACATAGTGCACTGCAATGTAAAAAAACACATTGCTGTGCACATGCTCAGTCTTTTGTAACTCTTTTTATCCACTTCAGTTTCTGGACGTCTTCTGCTAGGAAGCCTCTCACCATTGTAGAAAGTACAGAGAAAAGATGCAGCAAATAAATGACGGCAAAGCGATCAGCAAAACTGCTTCAAGGAAAAGACCATCGATGCTTTCCTAAAGCGGCTTCACTCAGAAAAAGTCAGCTGCTCTGCTACTGGAAAACCATACACTAAAGATGGACATTTTACCAAAATACCAATATGTTTTCAAGCTATGCAGAAATCAATGCCATCTTCAAAAAACTGAACTCCACCGGCTGAATATTTATATAGGGGGCTACCAAAACGTGTTTAGCTTGTAAATGTAGGGGTAGATGGAGGCATCGGTCTCCCTGATATTCAACTTTATCAATTATCATTCTTCATTCATCCTTACACATCAGGTGGACGGTTTCCATGGTGCTACAGACAAGCAGTGGGTTCTGCTTGAAACATCAGTAAACCCTTCGGCACGGGCATGATTGCCATGGACCTCAAAATGCCATTGTTCCTTGAGTACGTTATTTCCTCTTACATGTCTGGTTTTCGGCATTGCCATAAGAATTAATGGAGCAGCAGCACGCATAAGTGACCTCTCCATTCACATGGAGCCCTACGAAGCCAAGTTTCCCAGGATTGATGGGTGTCCAATGGTTCGGACCGACAGTGATTAGGAATTTATCCCACTTTCTAAGACTTTCAAACTCGAAATACCACTTAAAGTAAAAAAAAAATGCCCTAATGATTGAATGGTCAGTGTAGTCATGAAGCAGTCCATTTACATTTAAAAGGTTCAGATATTTCCAAGAAACGGTTAAGATGGTGGCTCAATGGTTAGCACCAGGTGCGTACCGTCAATAGTAGCAGACCACGCAGCTGCTATGAGGCCCGGACAGGTGAAGGGGCCCGCGACGGCCGCTGCGGTTTGGCAGCTGTGCTGTGCTGACACAGTACTATCTCCTTTAATTAAATGTAAGCGACGGCCGCCGGCCGCTGTATACCCCCTTGAAGCTCCCCTTTCCTTGTTTCCTGGTCAGCAGTTGGCTGAAGTCTCTGGCTGGATTTGCATAAGAACGCCATGCCTCCTGGCAGCCATAGAGCAGCACACGTGCATTGCAGGAAGCAGAAAGCAGAAAACATTCATGAGCCTCTCTCACTCAGGGAGAGGGACACACACACAAGACGGTGAGGCCAGCTGGCTGGGGGACAGGGTGGATTTTTTTTGTTAAATGTGTCCCCTCACTGTGCTGGCACTTTACATTTACAATGGCTCTGGCTGCACTTTGCACCTTGGGGGGGGGGCCCATTCAGACTTTTGCTATGGGGCCCCATGATTTCTATGTATGCCCCTTGTTAGCACTGTATGGTGACTCAGTAGTTGGCACTGCTGCTTTGCAGGGCTGGGGTCCTGGGTTCAAATCCCACCAAGGACGACATCTGCAAGGAGTTTGTACGTTCTCCCCGTGTTTGTGTGGGTTTCATTCACACTCCATAGACATACTGATAGGGAATTTATACTGTGAGCCCCAATGGGGACAGTGTTGATAATGTCTGTAAAGCGCTGTGGAATTAATGGTGTTATGTAAGAAAGTTACAGTAAGTAAAGAAGAACTGGTGCCTGCACTGAGAACTGGTTTCCTTAAATAGAATAGATGAAGGGAATCTTTCAGCAGGTTTTTGCTTTTTAATCTGAGAACATCATAAAGTAATATAGAGCAGAGAGCCTGATTACACAGAGGTGTAAGTTATTAGCATTATCTACTATATAGAGGTGTTATCTGTACAGTAGAAGGAGGAGGCGAGCTGTGATATCACTTATTTTGAGTGGTGGATCCTGTGTTATCTACTGTATATAGAGGTGTTATCAGTCATTATACAGTAGGAGGAGGTGAGCTGTCACATCACCTATTGTGAGTGGTGGATCAGGTGTTATCTGCTGTGTATAGATTTGGACAACTTCTTCTTATACCCGTCACTTGGCCCCCATAAAATAGTAAAGCTTACATTCACCTCCCATGCTGGCACCGTTCCCACGGTGTCGGCACTCTGTCACCCGGGGCTTTCGTGCGGTTGTTACCCTGGCGTTCAATCAGCTCTGGTGTCACTGTGTCCGCTTCCTGTCGAATTCAGCAGGAAGAGGAAGTTTGAGAAACGCTGCAGCCCTGGCTTCTTCTTCATGTTCGATTTGTCAGCCCTGATTGGGCTCCAGTGTCACGTGTCGCAAAACCGCAAAAGAGCTCTGGGGAGAACGAGTGCCGACAGCGGGAACGGCGCCGGCATAGGAGGTGAGTATTGGCTTTTTTATTTTATGGAGGCCAAACATTTTGATCAAGAAGGGGTTGTCCTAGTAGTGGACAACCTCTTTAAGGCAGTGTAGTATATGGGATAAGTGATAACTTGGTGATAGTTGGGGGTCCGACTGCTGGGACTTGCATCATTCCCTATAATGGGTCTCTAAAGTGCCACAATATAATAGAGCAGTGACTTGTATGTGGTCCTCCGCTCCATTCATTCTCAATGGGCCTGACTGAGATAGCCCAGTGCTGAATTGTGCTTTCTCCATAGAGTCGCCGCTCCATTGTTCGTCATGTGGGAGGGGCCAGGACCCTCTAAATACCCAACGGTCAGATTCAAACAGGAGACATCAGGAAAGAAGTGACTTAAGTTCCTAATAACCCTGTCCCCCTTCTCTCTTACCTGTCCGCCTTCTCGCTTACCTATCCCCCTTCACTCTTACCTGTCCCCCTGCTCTCTTACATGTCCCCTTCTCTCTTACCAATCCCTCTTCTCTCTTACTTGTCCCTTTCTCTCTTACCTGTCCCCCTTCTCTTTTATCTGTCCCCCCTGCTTTCTCTGTTACCTGTCCCCTTCTCTCTTACCTGTCCCCCTTCTCTCTTACCTGTCCCACTTCTCTCTTACCTGTCCCACTTCTCTCTTACCTGTCCTCCTTCTCTCTTACCTGTCCCACTTCACTCTTACCTGTCCCCCTGCTCTCTTACCTGTCCCCTTCTCTCTTACCATTCCTCCTTCTCCCTTACCTGTCCCCCTTCTCTCTTAGGCCTCTTTCACACCTCAGGTTTTTGGCGTCAGGCACAATCCGTCCAAAAACGGAGAGGACGGATCCGGTGCTGATTTTGAAAAAACTGATGCAACGGATTGGGTTTTTTGCCGGATCCGTTCTGAACTTTTGAACCTGTAAATGCTTGGTACGCATGTCCGGACGAGAGAGAGAGAGCCCTTGGTTTCCAGAATCCAGATCAGTCTTTTGCCGGATTGCACAAAACACTGATCCGGCACCATAGACTTGTATTGTTTGTGGCCGCCTGATGCGCCGCTTCAGGCACTATCAGGCGAGTGCGGCAGAAAAAAAATACGTTGCAGTGACCGTTTTGTCCGGCCGCCGGAATTTACATTTCCACCGGCAAAAAACGGACGCAACACAAGGACATCCGGCACAATCTGGCGCTAATGATAGTCAATGACAAAAAACGGATCCGGCGGATTAAAAAAACTGATCCTTTTTTTACAAAAGCGCCAGATCACGCCTGAAGTAAAAAAAATTGATGTGTGAAAGAGGCCTTACGTGTCCCCCTTCTCTCTTACCTGTCCCCCTTCTCTCTTACCTGTCCTCCTTCTCTCTTACCTGTCCCACTTTTCTCTTACCTGTCCTCCTTCTCTCTTACCTATTCCCCTTCTCTCTCACCTGTCCCCCTTCTCATCTGTTTTTCCATCCTTTCACACTCACATTTATTTATTTTACACATTTATATAGCGCCATTAATTCCACAGTGCTTTACAGATATTATTGGCACTGTCCCCGATGGGGCTCACAATCTAGAATCCCTATCAGGATGTCTTTGGAATGTGGGAGGAAACCGGAGAACCCGGAGGAAATCCACGGGAACACAGAGAGAACATACAAACTCCATGCAGATGTTGTCCTTGGTGGGATTTGAAGCCAGGACCCCAGCACTGCAAGGCTGCAGTACTAATCACTGAGCCACCGACATTTTGATAATCATCAATACACAACTATTCTCACTATTAGTAAGTCTCCATATTGGTTTGGTAAAGTTTAACCCTTTCTACAGTTACGCTTGCCCTCCGCACATACCGGCTCTAACATACATGTGGCATACAGTAAGTGCGCTGTTCCTTTACCTTGGCCAACCCCTGCCACCGCCGACACCTTAAGTTACACCTAATACTGCGCACAAGACAATCACTCACTCTAGTAGTCTATTTTATTGAGCTGCTGGAGAATTGATGAGTGTGGCTGCGATCCAATGTAAACCTGCATCGTGACCGATTGACTAATTAAGTGGGAACTTTTCATCCAAAAGGATCATAATGGAGCCAATTAAATGTACATATCATCGCTGTATCAGTAGCAGCCATATCAGGCAGATAGCATTAAAGGGGATGTTCATTTTTAAAAACAATATATAGGAACTTTTTTTTACTGAAATGCATGGATTTGCAAAAAAATAATTTTTGCACATTTTTTAATTTATTTAATTTTATTTGCTTATATAGCAACATTAATTCCACAGATGATACGATTACAGTCTCTGTTGGGTTTCATGATATATTTTGCATTGTTTGACTTTTACAGGCGATTTGTGTCCCTGCACATTCAATTTTAATGTGGCCTGTGGTCATAAATCAGCTGAGAGGAGCTCAGAAAAACACAGATAAGGAAGTTACAAACCCTCCCTCCAGGCTGTCATAGCCGGCTCACTGATAGGTTTTCAGTTAAGTCATTCTGCAACTAGCAATAGACAGCGCAACACAGAGGCCATGAGAGGCAAACGATGCAAATGTTTTTAATAAAAAACATTTGGGAGAATTATTGGTTACTTGCACTTCAATGCAATATCACAGCATGCTTGTAAAATCCTGTAAAGCTGCAATTCACATCACAGCCACTGGGTGGCCACTTGCAGACACATAGAGCGTAAATAACTCCAGACAGAGTATCACAAAACTTTTTTTTTTTCCCCAGAAAGTGATCATCTTGCAACACACATACTAGGATATGTTGAACCAAGTGCAAAAGTATCCAACAGATATATCTACGGCCTTTAAGGATTCATTCTGAACTTCTTGGCGGCAGATACCCTTGCGCATGTTCAGAGTGAGTTTATGCCTTGACAGCTGTTTTGATGGCATGAGAGGGACATGCACAATATCGGTCAGGCCAAAAAAAAACTAATGGCGGATTCATCTGTAGCTTGTGCAGCCCTTATGAATGGTGCGAAATAAGATGCAAGTGTGGATACAAATAAAAAAAGCAAAGAAAACGCTGTATACAGGAAGGGAGGATTAGTAGATATCAGTCTTGACTGGTTAATAAAAATGGAATCTAAGTGTCTGATGCCAAGTTCTGGAGGGAGAATACTATAAGTCGTAAAATAAAACCGCTTTATGGTGAACTGAACGTCTTTTATGGCACGCGATAAAATAATGACTATACACATAAATGAGTCTCGCACAGTATTATGCTGCAAGTTCGCACATGGGCGCTGATGAAATATCCAGCTAGAACTGTACATACCAGCAGACAGGACAAATAGGGCAACTTCCCATATTAAAAATGCAGTCAATGATGCCACGGTTCAATAGCTCCGTACATCTACCAGGGTGATAACAATCAGTCAGAATATACAGTATTCCTTCCACCATAAATCACACATCTGACTGCTACCAAACCATCAAGTCAGAATGTCATACACTACCAGGTCACAACAGCCAACAGGCTCGGACTGGTCCACCGGAGAGCAGGAAAATCCTCCGGTAGGCCGCTCCAGTAAAGGAGTGCTGATGAGTAGTGCTATTACACTTGATTCCCAATTTGCAGAAAAAGGGTGTCATCTAATCATTCATTGCAAGATAGCCAAATTAATTATTACAAAGAAGTGTACTAGGGTCAGGTTATCTTTACACGTAACTGTACAGAGGCTCCCAAGAAGCAATATTACTGGCGGGCCTTCGCCAACCCGGTACGACACTAACAACCAATATGGTTATCATTAGGGTCCATTCAGCTTTCCCAGACCCTAGAACACTAGATGCTCGTTTTTCTGCTGTGAAATGCAATTTAGCAGAAAACCCAAGATCATAGCTGCGATTTTATTTATTATAGTTAGAAAACATCTTTATTCAATAATATCCGGGGGGTTTCTAGTTTCCTAAAATATACAGCGGGAGATGCCAACCAACTCATAGTCTACGGTTAAATGCTTACAACACGCAGCTGCCACCAGAGGGAGCTCCTTACATTGCATATGGATATACACATTTCAATGAGAATTCATGTGCAGTTGGCTCCCCCTAGTGGCATTCATAGGCAGTAAAAACTTTTCCATAGAAGGGAAGAAAAGTTTGAAGCTCTAAGAAAAGTGCAGTGACTTCTCATTCTACAATCCAGCAACACAAAGGTTAACATCTACTTATATGAAAAAAAAATAATGTAATTTTAATTTCTTAATGCCTTAATCACCCACTACAAATGAAGTGTTATGTGAGGCATAGAAATGTCACCCTTCATTACCCTAAACCACAAGAGATATTAGATACTGTATTAACCACTAAATTACAGCAGTCATATAGCCCTCTGTACTCTCCCACCAGGCTGCCTTCGGACATTAGCAATGACCATGATCCACCTGGGAGTCCACATAGGGAGTAATCCTTTTGCTGGATATGGTTTTGGCTCAGAAGCAGCGTGGCAGGAGAACACAGAGCTACCAATGTGGGACCCCAAGACTGCTGGAAGTGGGAACCCTGAATCAGTGAGGTTTTTCAACTTTTGCCCATTGCTAATATTTTGACCTCCACCGTCACATTCCTAGGGAAGATCTTCCATATGACCAGTCCCTGCTGCATCTGCATGACCTTCAATCACTGCTGACAATTTCTGCAGCATTTCCTATGATTTTTCTCATAGTTGAATTCCTTCTTGTTTAATCCCCCTTAAGTGGGAGTAGATAGAAAAGTAGATGGATATGAGATGAAATAGATAGTGAATTAGTAGATCGATGACTGAGAAGTAGACATATAGATCTAGATTCACCTGAGGATCATAACAAGCAGACGGGGAGAAATAGGCATTGCCACTCACTGAGACCTTGGGACGCAGTGACAGCTCAGCACCCAATAGATGGCAGGGGCATCCTGGGCTGTCAGTATGACATAGCCCAGCCACCCAATCAAGGACAGCAGTATGCTGACTATGCTCATTAGGGATAGTCCAGACTCCCAATCAGGGACAGCAGTGTGCTGACTATGCTCATTAGGGATAGTCCAGCCGTCCAAACAGGGACTGCAGTGTGCTGACTATCCTCATTAGGGATAGTCCAGCCGTCCAAACAGGGACTGCAGTGTGCTGACTATCCTCATTAGGGTTAGTCCAGCCGTCCAAACAGGGACTGCAGTGTGCTGACTATCCTCATTAGAGATAGTTCAGCCATCCAAACGGAGACTGCAGCGTGCTGACTATCCTTGTTAGGGATAGTCCAGCCTCCCAATCAGGCATTGCAGTGAGCTGAGTATCCTCATTAGGGATAGTCTAGCCGTCCAATCAGAAGCTGGAGCATTCTAGGGTGTCCCGATGCAAATTTAGGCTTGCCCAGCAGCGCAATCACCGGCTGGGCCTGCTTGGCTTCCTCCAGGTGTCGCCCTCTCAGTGTGATCTCCTGGCTATGTTTATGGCTGGCCGTGGTCAGACCATTGTCAGTCGTAGCTTTGCTCGGTGGTGTATATACCTTGTGCTTTAGTGTTCTGCTGTTCAGTTTTGCTGCCTGACCTCGGTCCTTGCTTTTGACTATTCATTTGCTTTACCCCTTTGTCTTGATAGTTTCGGACAGAGACCTGTTTACTCTTTTGCATTGCCCCTCTACCTTTGACGTACACTCTTGTTATTTGACCCCTGACTTCTACACTCCTCTACCTGACCGCTTGTCTGTTAGAAGAGACGAGAGCCAGCGTCACAGGCATCATGTCCGACTGGCCAATAAAGTGCCCTTTTTAATCTATTGGGCCACTTCACCTTTAGGTAGATTGCATCGTCTTACTATTACTTAGTATTTACAGGACTTGTAAAGGGATTAGAAATGTATGGCTACTTCATTCCAGAAACAGCACCACCCCTGTCCCTAGGTTATGTCTGGTATTGCAGGTCAATTTTATTGATGTGAATGTGACTGATCTTGCAATACCACTTGCAACCTGTGGACCGGGGTGGCGTATACTAACTAACTTCACTAACTTCACATTTTCACAATTTAATCTCCTGATAGGAAAACGCTACACAATTCATTTAATTTCCGTAGTCATTTTGTAGCGAGTCATTACTTTTTACTCCGACCAGAAAACACTATAAAATAAACAAATTAATATTGAGCATGGCAATGAGGACGTCTGTGCACATCCGAATAAAAGGCGATTAATCATTAAGTGACAAAAAGCAGAAGCCGACAACACCTTCTCCCAACGCACTCATTATTGATGAATATATTTGTACTCAGCTGAAGCCTCTGCAGGAATCGAGCGTTTCATTGCCATGGAAAAAAACCCATCAGTTTAGTGCAGTGTAAGCTTTCCCATCTGTGTTCTGTAATAGCAAGCGATAAAAGTTCCAGCCGCCATGCCTCAGCGGACTTCACTTCTTTCTTTATTTCACACTCAACTACAATAGCCATGATTACGGGTTATATAAATACGGGGGTCATGGGTGACACACAGAAGAAGGGGGACGGTGACCACTCATAGAAAGTCCTACTGATACATGGACTGTACTACTCAACATCTACTATTAGGCCATGTTCACATGTTGCCTTTTTTGCAACTTTTTTAATGCAAATTAAAAGCTACGTTTTACGCAGAGAAAAAAATGCAGTAAAACAGTGGAAAAACATACTGATTGAACGAAGCGTTTTTCCTGCCTGGAGAGCAGGTTTTGGCTGCTTGTGAATGTAAGGAGGTCAAGGGTATTAACCCTTTAAATGTTTCATCCCCTTTAATTGTGTCAATATGTATATATGTGTGCTTTGTATAATGCTACATAGATAGATATATATGTGGGAGTTGAGTGTTAAGAGGATAGTGCAACCTGGGGTCACTAGAGGAGGGCACTGGGGGTAGGTAGTGTGTAGATGCAGGGGTTAAAGTGTAGTATTGCGAAGGGTCACTAATGGAGCACGTTAGGTTCCCAGTTAGAACATTAGAAAAGGATGTCAGACAGTTATGCGGTTTGGACACTAGAGGGGGGCATTGAGCACATCCATTCGGTTAGGGACAATAGTTAGGGACTTGTTGCTAGGGAAAGATTGCCTCCAAGCGGGAATCTGTCAGGAAGACTTCCTCTTAACGGGAGTCAGTCGGAGGTGGACCTTGCTACTGTGAGGACGTCCACGTTCCTGGGCCCTGAACATAGGGTAGAAGTAAGAGGGGACCAGCAACCCCTGAAGAAGCTGGTGAAGGATACACCGAGGGAAACGTGAGCCCAAAGATAGTGGGTTTACATAGCAGTAATCCAGTGGAAGAACCACTGTGGGAACGCTCAGCAGAAGAGGTTATGCAGAGCGTAGCAGCGAGTGGGCAATCAGAAGTATCCGGGCAGGATAACCAGAGAGGGGTGGACGACCTAGTAAATGTGTCTTTCTTATGCTGTATTGAAGTGTCTCCAAGGGAAGCAGTTGAAATGCCGTTTTCACCGGGCTCCTCGTCCCGTCAATACTTATTGGTCCACTCTGGTGTGGCAGCGGAGAAGAAGCAGACTTGTGAAGAATGTATTGCTGGTATCGTGTAAGAGATGCTTATGGTGTCTTGGATGTGCTGTGCCCGGAGGAAAATAAAGCAGAACTGTTTGACATGATTCTGGACTCTGACTCCAATTGCTCTGTACGTTCCCTCACGGGAGGGGAACACCCCAGAAGAATGGAGGCTACAGAGGTAATACACCACACAGCTTCCAGTGCATCGGCCCCGCGGCTGTCCCTTTACATGAACATGGCCTTATTCAAGTTTGAAAAGGTTCACACAACTGAACTGAAATGTCCCCATTACGGGCTAAGTAAACCACTCTATTTTTCCACAAATTTTTGGAGGGCTGCCTTCTGTAGATGGATAGATAGAAAATAGATAATATATCGATAACAGATAGATAATAGATAGCTAAATAGATAATAGATAGATAGATCGATAATAGATAGATGGTAGATACTGTATATAGATAGATAGATAGATAGATAGATAGATAGATAGATAGATAGATAGATAGATAGATAGATAGATAGATAGATAGATAGATGTGTAAGGGGTTCCAGAGACTGAACTATGCCCCAAGCACGTCCCGGTTAAGTGTTGACAGCTGAATGTTCTAACCTGTGTACTGTATATGTGGCGGGAGACAAGGGTGTTATTGAGCAACCATTGTCAGCCACGACTGCGGCCCTGGCTCCCTCTACAGATGGATAGATAATAGATAGATAGATAATAGATGGATGATAGATAATAGATGATAAATAGATAAATTGCAAAAAAATGGAACAGCACAATACCCATTGGCGGGTGCTCAAGCTTCCTCAGCAATGCATACAATACTTGCCCCAATCCAGGTACAAGTAAAAAGGAAGGCAGCACTCCATAGATTTAAAGGTGAAAAATGTGGATTTTATTTAGACCCACATGGCAGGCGAGGCTTCAGCTCACACGGAGTACATGTAGGCATTATTTAACAATCATTAATTTTTCAAAATCACATTAAAAAGTGCAAAACCATACATGATCATATATACTTCACATGATATTATCCTTTGTGCAATGACAGTATATCTTGTAGACCTTTAAAAAGTGCTTTGTGCATATATATATAAAACAGTCTAATATCTGTTAATCATTGTTATTATCATAATAAGAGCAGCTAGGAATATAGTTATTAGAATAGCTCACCCAGTTAGGATTACTTATTTTCACATGGAGGACGCCATGAACGCCGTGTCCGGTGTTCTCAGATAACAACTGCACATGTGTCAGCGCATCATTACACAGGTATAAACTGCCAGCCAGTCATAGTGCCAGTGTGGCGCATCCCCTGCGTGCGCATGCGCATTCCCTCATTTCGGACATCTCTGCGCCATTCACAAGGATAATTATAACATACAGTAGTTATCCCTTTTCTTTTACCATTGGCTGACAGTCTTATGCAATGTAATGATATAAAAACTTTTTATTACTAAAAATTAATGATAATTATCCAAAAACAATAATTATTTGTTCTCGATACGGCTACGTATCTCTTGGGTGGATATACAGTGTGTTGGTGATTCATGCGTAGGGGAGACGTTTCTGAAAAGATAAGTAATAGTATACATATTTTAGAATTTTTTTTTTTTTAAAAGCAATATTTAAAAAAAAAATATTAAATGAAAAAAAGAAAAAACATCTCAAAGACACAATAATCCCTATATAAACCAATAAGAACAAGGAATTTCATATGGTAAGATTTATAGGTGAAATAAAAAAATAGAATGAATTTTAAAGTCTACATTCAATCCCATTGGTTTAAGGGTATTTAACTCGTAAATCCATTTACGTTCTCTCCGCTTCAGGAGACGCACCCTGTGACCCCCTCTTCTTTGGATCGGGATCGTATCTATTATTTTAATCCGTAGCTCTTTCTCTGTATGTTTATATTCAACAAAGTGCTTACAGACCGGAAGATCTAACCTCCTCTTTCTGATGGTATACCTGTGGTGATTTATTCGAGTTTTAAAATCCCAAGTTGTCTCACCGATATACCACAGATTGCAAGGACATTGAAGAAGGTAGATGACATAATCGGAATTGCATGTCAAGTAATGTTTTATTGTGTTGGTTTTATGGGTATGAGGGTGTTCAAAGGTCGCTCACTTTATCATCAGGGGACAGTTTATGCATGTTAGACAGGGAAAGCAGCCTTTCCTCTCACTTCCCATTAAAGAAGCCTGGTAAGATTTTTTTTAAAAGGCCAATATCCGATTTTACTAAATGGTCCCTAATGTTTGTATTTTTTCTGTAAAAAAAGGAGTGGTGGATTCTTAAATTTCTCTATATACGGGATACAGTAAAGATGTATATCTTTGTACCGTGTTAGCCAGTAGATAGAAAAATATTTAGAGTTGAGAGTCCTCAGTGGTTGATACCTTTTAATGGCTAACTGAAAAAATGGTAACAAATTGCAAGCTTTCGAGACTACTCAGGTCTCTTCATCAGGCAAAGACTAATTTTGTATTAGTCTTTGCCTGATGAAGAGACCTGAGTAGTCTCGAAAGCTTGCAATTTGTTACCATCTTTTCAGTTAGCCATTAAAAGGTATCAACCACTGAGGACTCTCAACTCTAAAAATTTTCTGTATACGGGAGGCATTTGGCTAGCATACCCCAATGCTTATTAATGATGCCTGCTATATCTCTACTTTCTTCCATGAATGTTGTTACAAATGGAATTCGAGTAAGTTTTCTTTTGGGTCTAGTCCGTATTAATGAGGTTCTTTCTTGTTTTGAGACCTTTTTTAGTTTGATCCAGTAAATTCTTTGGGCACCCCCTATATCTAAACTTTTCAACTAGGGAGTCCATAACCCCATTCATTTTCTCAGTTTCATTACCTAGCCGACGCACTCTTAAAAGTTGGCTCAAGGGTATTGATCTTACCATACTGATTGGATGTTGACTGTTGTACATCAATAAATTGTTTCTGTCTGTTTGACAAATAAAGTAGTGGTTAATTTACTTTTTTCTTGTTCAACTAGAACATGCAAAAACTGCATACTTTTTTTGGATGACACCAGTGTGAACTTGATTGTTTGGTCTATCCCATTTAGATATTCATGAAATTTATCTAGTTCTTCCTAGGTGCCGGTCCATAGGAGGATGACGTGGTCTATGTATCTCCACTACACCAGCACATGCCGTAAGTGGTGGGACACATAGACAAGGTCCTCCTCCAAGGCACCCATGATCAAATTAGCGTACGCTGGAGCCATATTGGCCCCCATAGCGGTACCACGCCGTTGTAAATAATAACTCCCCAAACAAAAAATAATTCCGTCTTAAGATTATATTTAACACTTTTAGAATAAATTCCCTACCTTCTATTGATAGATCTTCCAAACTCAATTTCTACTCCACTGCTCGAATACCACAATCATGATCTATCATCTAGATGTATTTTTTCTAATTTGTTTACAAAATTAGTTATGTCCTAAAGCGGAGAGAACGTAAATGGATTTATAAGTTAAATACCCTTAAACTGATGAAATTGAATGTAGACTTTAAAATTTATTCTATTTTTTAATTTCACCTATAAATCCTAACATATGAAATTCCTTGTTCTTATTGGTATATATAGGGACTATAGTCTCTTTGAGAAGTATTTTCTTTTTTTCATTTAATATTCTTTTAAAAAAATATTATTGTTTTTTTTTTCAGATTCGTCATCCCTATTCACGAATCACCTCACCAACACACTGTATAACCACCCAAAAGGATACGTAGCCATATGGAGGACGAATGATTATTGTTTATGGATAATTATCATTATTTTTAAGTAAAATTTTTTATATCAATACATTGCATAAGACTGTCAGCCAACGGTAAAAGAAAAGGGAGAACTATGTTATAATTATCCTTGTGAATAGGAGGGGAAATGACTGTGTTGGGACAGGCATACTCACCTTTATGGATACTTTGGTCAAGGGATCTTAGTCCGAAAAAACTAGATACCTCCCAAGGGTGCCATTGGTGACCGGAGGTTACCCGGATAGGGGACCGTCCTGTACACCAGGGTGAGTTCAAAATACGGATATCCCTGGATACACAATACCCCTCTCCCTCTATTTATGGCCACAAATATAAAAGAAGTTTATATTAAAATATATGAGAATATAAGAAAGTTGCTATTGACATATCGGTGGCTTAGGACTGAGTAAAAAGATTTGTGATGCAGGTGCATTACAGTACAGTCAGCTGGCCACATTAAATGAGACGCTGACGCTTCCCAGAGATAAGAGATATGGATGGGAAGATTTGTCCTGCAATAGACTAGTGATGCGCAGTGCAGGAAGTTCTCTGACAGTGCGCCCCACCTAAGATGGCGCAGAGACGTCAGAAATGAGTAAATGCGCATGCGCAGGCAGGGGAAGCGCCACACTGGCACTATGACTGGCTGGCAGTTTATACCTGTGTAATGATGCGCTAACACATGTGCAGTTGTTATCTGAGAACACCGGACACGGCGTTCATGGCGTCCTCCATGTGAAAATAAGTAATCCTAACTCGTTGAATTATTCTAATAACTATATTCCTAGCTGCTCTTCTTATGATGATAACAATGATTAACAGATATTAGACTGTTTTATATATATGTACAAAGCACTTTTTAAGGGTCTACAAGATATACTGTCATTGCACAAAGGATAATATCATGT